>MU185617.1:344006-356847 GCA_016904865.1 Pissodes strobi | reverse complement strand
GCTACTTAACTGCTACCGTATCTGGTATTTTCCAAGAATTTGTTGTCCGTTATGATGATTTTATTGGAGATGACTTTTTTCTCGTAAAGCTGCAACCGGTCTAGAGCTTTTAAGGCGTCATCGCATTGCTAGACTTCAGTTTGCCAGAAATAATGAGCACTGAGTTGAAAATTGATGGGGACGCGTTTTACTTACCGATGAATCCAAGTTTAGCCTGTGGTCTCCAGATGATCGTGAGAGAGTATGGCAAATATCACAAGAACGTTTTGCAGAATATGCCTTTAGTCCTAGCGTAGGCTACCAAGAGGGTTCAGTTATGGAGTGGGCTGAAATTTCATTGGAAGCACAGACAGAGTTGTATATCGTTCCAAGAGGCTACTTAACTGCTACCGTACCTGTTTATTGTTGATTTTATTTTAGATAACTTTCTTCTGATGCATGTTAATGCCAGACCTCACGCCGTGAGAATCAATTAACCTAAATGATGAAAACATTCCTGTTTTGGAGTGGCCAGAGTTAAGTCCAGATGCGAACTCAATTGAACAGGTTTGGGATATGCTTGGGAGAAGAATACGAAGTCGTATTCTAGCTGCCTTATCCTTAAATCAGTTGCAAAAAGCTCTTTTAGAGGAATGGGATCTTATTCCTCAGGAGGACAATCGCCATTTGATTTTTGGCATGTTAAGGAGAATGCATGGAACAGTTGGAGCAAGTGAGGGCAACACTTGTTATTACCCACCCCTCTCCCCTGATTTTGTTTGCAAGTCATTACAGTTTTAACTAATTTATCGTCATTTTGCCACAACACCAACTTCTGTTTCTTCGTCTTCGGTTTTGAAATTTTAACAACACAGTTTTTATTTTTAAATAAAAGTTAGTAAAATGACAAGATAGAAGCCATTTACGAAATCTCTGGTACCAAACACGAAACTATCATGCTACTTATATTTACTATTAATGTTATGTTTAATTTCTTAATATATTTATTTCCAGAGTTTATTTTTTAACTATTTTATATATATTGTACGGGTGTCATTTTATATCCTGGGAATAACAGAAAGAAGAAATGGGCACCAACTTAGTATAATTTACACATCTCAAATCAGTCTATATCGCTGCACTAGAGGCAACAAATAAGGTTCTACATATTGATAAAACATAATGCAGATGCAGATCGAAACAGGTTCTTCCAGGGGTTAATAATTTTAGATAATGCTTAATTTTGTAAAAGCTCGAAATTCCTTATTCAACATTGCCTGCTAACGTACATGTTAACCTTCCTCCGTAACGCTGAAAAACAGAAATGCCTTAAATTTTTAAATATAAGTATGACTGATGACTGCTCGCATAATAAATTGGACTACATTAATAAAGATTAATTTACAACGAAGTGCAGAAGTACTAAATCACTCAACTAGTGACATCTGCAGTTCGCCTTGAACTATCACGTTTTCCATCGTCGCCATTGCTTCGAATACGTATATACCAGGTGTTGCCGGTTGTTGGCCATAATTGATGACTCAATGCATATATTGTTGGTATTTCTCTAGCCAAAAGCGGTATTATTTATTCATGTTGGAATACTAAATAGTTTAAAAGAAATTAAATAAGTTAATAAACTACTTCCTATCATTCCTGAATAATACCAACTATATGACAATAAAATGCTTTCATCCGTAAAGCAAACACTAATATTTAAAGTTGCTCAAGCTATGTTCTTTGCTTGGTATAGGAAGGCATAATAAGCACTTAAATAAAAGCTCCTAAAAATTATATTTACCTTTACAGTTAGATTCTGAAAAGATGAACAACAGAACTCGTTTTGAATGGAAGTTGCAACAAATTCCAAGAATGTCAGAAGATCAGACAAAAAATCCCATTTTAACTTGTGCCACTAGATATTAGGTCAATAAATCGGCTTGTTATGTTCAGATATTGAAAGGTCGTCTCATTCCAGGCCGTCTTGCCTTAACAAGGATATTTGTATGTTATACAGAGTTACCCCAGTCAAATAATGCAAAATTAGGGCAATCGGTGGAAAAAATTCCTAGAGAGTTGAATTTTTTTTTAAACGCTTTCTTTTCACTTTGGTAGACATATATCAAGAGTCCCCGAGGGTGGGGGGTGAGCTCGAGGAGGGAGTGGGGGTTAAAGGTACCATATTTCAGTTTTTCGCTTAAATCTCGAAAACGATCACTCCTATCGATTATCACAATTTATAACAATTAAAGCTAACAAAATTGTCTACAAAAATGGTCCTATGCGCTTTTGTCGTAGAACTAACCGTAAGCAAGCTACGGGCTTTTGAAGTTTGGGAACTGGGAATTACATTTGTGCTCAGTGCAGCAAATGTTGCCCTTCTTCCATGCAAGTGGCCACTTGCAGTATGCGAAGTGCGCGCATTTATATCTACAGGATATGCGTTCTCTTCCCAATACCCAGCCACAGGTCTTTGACGATTTCACCAAATACTTCGCTGTAAGCAGATCAGATTCGCCCGGGTCTGGAAACTGGTCTGATATGACAATAGAACTCACTTTAATGCGTAGCATGAAGACCCATGGAGAGTTAACAAGTGGGCGAGGGATAACTGATTCTGTTCTGGCGAGGTGGATTGGCGGAGCACCTACGTCAACAACAATTTGCTCTGTATTGGAAGACTTCGCTGAACTGCACTTCTCTACAGGGGAGCAACATGTCGATTATCGAGTGTCTCGGCAGAAAAGAGATGATGGGGACAGAAGGAAGCTCCTCAATTGGTTTTCCCAGCACCCTCCCTTTCCAGAATCACATTCATTAGTTTCCCTCACAAAAGGTGTTGTTGCGAACCGCGATGTAAATTGCCACAAAGCACTACAAGAAGGCAAGATTACGATGAGAAAGATGGTAGGACAAAAGTTTGGTGAGATAAAACAGGCTCGAAAAGACAAAGTATTATCACTGGCCTCCATGAGCAGTACTATAAAAATTGACAACGTTGTGGAGATGGTTGATCCCCTTCTTATATTCCAATGAATAGCTATTTCTAGGAAGAACGACGAGGATTTACAAGATCTTCTCTGTTACGAACTGGCGCCTTTTCCATTAACGCTCTTTGATGAAAAGGGAATGCGGAAGACAAAGAAGTCTGCTGTAAATGATATTTTTCCTGTTCACCCCGTTACTCCGAACCTCAAGGTTCACTAATGTAATTGACGGTAGATTCCTATTACATCGAGTCAGGTGGGATACAGGATCAACATTTCCAGTGATATTCAATCGATATATAACTTACATAAAAAGCACTATGGTGAATGCTGCACAGTCGTTTTTGATGGCTACTTGGACACTGCCAACAGCACAAAACGTGCAGAACAGAAACGTCGTACCACCACCACCACCACATCAATCGATATTGATTTCACCGAAGAGATGGTAGTGATGACTCAGCAACAACACTTTTTGGGCAATGAAAAATAAGGAAAGATTCATAAGAATGCTGTCTCGGAAAATGACTGCAGAGGGGATAGAAGTTAGACAAGGTAATCCTGATGCAGATACAACTATCATACGGTGCGCATTGGAAAAAGCATAATGTAGCTGTTCAACGGCTGTCATCGGCTAGGACGTGGATCTTTCGGTGTTGCTGATCGCTTTAGCTCCAAAGGAACGAGATATAAAGTTTTTTAAACCTGGGAAGGGAAATAAGGAAAGTAAAACTTATTCCTTCAAGGAATTGCAAGAACTTGACTTTGCAAATAGCATTTTGTTTATTCACTCTTTTAGCGGCTGCGATACCACTTCTGCAATTTTCCGAAAGGGCAAGTCAACAATTGCTAAATTACTTATGAGGGATAACACTCTGCAATTAATCGCCAACGTATTTTACGCAAATACTTCAACACCCGAGGAAGTGGCAAACGCCGGGGAACAGATGTTCCTAGCAATATACAAAGCCACAGTTACAGACTTGGACAAACAGCGATATGCAGCATTCCTAAAATCCACCACAAGGGTGAAGCCAGATCTCCCCTCTCTACCACCAACTAAAAGCTCTGCACTGCAACACTCATACAGAGTTCATTTTTAAGTTCAGGAGTGGCTGGGCAACAAACTGGAACCCACTGATTGGGGTTGGATGAAAGGAGCAGATGGAGATCTTCAACCCTTGACAACCTTAAATCAACCTGCCCCACCTGCCATTCTTTCAACAATATTCTGCAGCTGCACCAAAGGCTGTGAGGCCCGTTGCGGATGCCGCAAATCAGGTATTGTTTTTTTCTGATGTTAACTGATGGCTATAAGTAAAATACAGCGGAAAAATAATTTAACTTAAAACTTGAATCTTTAACAGGTATCCTATGCTCTTCAATATGTGGTAACTGTGAGGGCGCGTGCACTAACGGCTTTCGAGTTGAAGATGACAATTCAGCATATGAGGATGACCAGGAAGACTTGATGTACCCCCTTGACACCCTTTAATAAACTGTTGGACCAATAATTAATTTATTGTAAGTTTTATTTAAATAATCAATATTCAATCATCTTTTAGTTTTTTAACCTGGGACTTGTTATCACTTATAATTAATATTCTTTACACTTTAGCTACCAACTGCCTACTGTACTGGGTTGGCACCACATTCATTCTAAGTTAATGAAACACCGAAAATGCATTAACTATTATATTGATTTACGTTTACAAAATTGGCACATAGAATATGTATATTGAGAGAGTTCACTTAAATTCTACAACTACTACCGATTTTTATGTTTAATATTAAGGACTACACAAAAGTTCGACTATACTACCGGTGGTCTAACATCTTCTACCACAATGTCTCTCTCTCCAACGTATCACCTAAAATACATCCGCTTCTAGTATATTCTTTTCGCGGTCTATTCAAATTTTGAATTTACAACACATTTATCCACTATTATTCTACTGAACAAGTCTGTAATTTATATTTCATTGTTTAGTTTGAAGACGCGAATGCAGCATTTGCGGACGACTAGGAAGACTTTATGGACCCTCGTGATCCCCCATCTCCTCTAATGAAGTGTTGGACCAATAAATGCATTGTCCTATGCAAATAAAGCCGATTTTTTTTAATGATGTTTATTTTGTCCGCCCTATAACTCGCTTACAATTAGTCCTACGAAAAAAGTGCATAGGACTATTTTTGTAGAAAATTTTGTTAGCTTTAATTGTTATAAATTATGAAAATCGATAGGAGTGATCGTTTTCGAGATTTAAGCGAAAAACTTTAAAATGGTACCTTTAACCCCCACCCCCTCCTCGAGCTGACCCCCCACCCTCGGGGACTTTTGGTATATGTCTACCTTAGTGTAGAGAAAGCGTTTAAAAAAAACTCCAACTCTCTAGGAATTTTTTCCACCGATTTGCTTAATTTGACTGAGCTAAGTGAAGAAGAATACAGAACGGAAGTAGAAAAAGCTAAAGTTGCTGTTATTTAGTATCACCTTTTGGTCCATCTGGACGAGCATTATCATATATTAAAATAGAGTTGAAAGATTTTTAGCACAGGAAATAAGAACCTCTTTCATAGTTTCCCGTATTAGAACATCCAAATCAATTTTAACATTCGTCATATCATCGCTCTACCACCCCACAAATGTTACCCTTGTATCCATATTTTCTTCTCGATACCATTCATTTCTAGTTTCGTTCATCTGACTAATATCTACTGCATCTGCTTTCATATGTAATCATAAAGTTTTCCCACTCCACTATTTAACATTTCCAATGCATTTTTGGATTAGTTGCTTTTCTACCCTGTAAAATGAAAAATGTCGACATTCAGCACAATGTTGGCTGAATTTCGTAATTTTGGACTACTTTCTGCTCAGCCCTATATAATATCCAAATATCCTTGTTAGCATAAAGCGGTACCTCCACGACCTTTCAGTATCCTAAAAGCTCTTCAAAGTCCGTCAATTCTTTTTCAGACAATTTAGAAATTATAATTAGGATTTTTTTAATTTCATACCTAAATACCTAAAGACGTCACATAACGCCAAATGGGTTGCACTCGGTTTTTAACACTATATTCTAAGATATTTTTAGGCCACAGCCGGACAACATCAGATTTTTGTATCTCAGTTTTACTTAGGATACCTAAACAGTTTTTATTTGTGTCATTGAATACTGATTAAGGGTTGTAGAGTGGTTTTAGGTACGTGTTGTAATAATTAAAGTGTGTTTAAGCTTTGGTTTACATTCACTTGCTTATTTGAGATCAATGACTTTTAAATAATTGTGTATAATAGTATTGAGTGAACTGAAAACATGATGTGAACCTGTTGTGTTCACAAATGTAGAAAAGTGGGATTTTTCTCATTTCCAAAAGAAGGTGATTTGAGACAATCACTGGTTCCAACCAAAAATACTCGGGTAAGTTTTGTTTTTCTATTTTTGTAGACAGTGACTAGTCATACACAATGTATTTTTAGAGACTATGCCTGACATTACGTGCATAACATATGATATAAATCAATTGTGTGATTTTTCAACTTTTTAGTTAAAAATGCTTTGCTTTACCCCTATGGTGGTTATATTATACTGAATGACTCTCTTGACCGAGAGTCTTGGTCTAACGCCGGCAATTAAAGTAAATATATATTTTAGGTGTGTGAACTCCACTTTAGGCCCAATGAAACTGAAAGGGCTACAACCCATATTCTTCTTCTTCGTCAGCTTTCATTTATCCACTGATGGACATAAGCCTCGTCTAAATTTTTCCACATGTCCTGATCTAAGGTCAGCTGGCGCCAGTTTCGACCCACAGACTGTTTGATATCGTCTAGCCATCTCTTTTGGGGCTTTCCAACACTTCTTTTTGTTAATCGTGGGCGCCACTTTACCAGACGTATTGTCCACTTATTGGGGTCCTGCCTTCCCACTTGTCCAGCTCACCGCCACTTAAGTTCAGCTACATGTTCGATGATCTCTTTTACCTTCGTCTTCCTTCTTATTTCTGTATTGCGTATTTTGTCTCGTAAGCTGATTCCAAGCATGAACCTTTCCATCCCTCTTTGAGTTTTTCTGAGGCATTCTGCACTTTTATGCGTCAAGGTTACAGTTTCCATCCCATATGTAGACACGGGCAAGATACATGCGTCATAGACCTTTTTTTAAGACTTGTGGGGATGTTTCTGTTCTTGAGAATATGTCCCAGTTTCCCGTACGCCGGAGCCGCCCAGCTCAGTCGCACCCTCCTGATTATCTCAGACGTTTGATTTTCCTTACACAACTTGATTGAATGACCTAAGTACACGTATTCTTTTACGGTGTTAAATACGTGGTCGCCTATTGTTATCTGTAAGTCGTCTCTACTCATGATCTTGGTCTTGTTGAGATTAATTTTTAGTCCTACCCTCATGTTGGGGTCGCTGCTTATTAACACAATATCATCAGCAAAGCGCAGGTGGTTTAGGTATACGCCGTCCACATTTATGCCTCTTGCTCCCCAATGCATCCTTTCATATACATCTTCCAGGGCCAAGGTAAATAACTTGGGTGAGATAGTATCCCCCTGACGAACGCCTCTGTTGATTGGGATTTGATCCCACGTCTACTGCAACGTGCATTGTTGCATTTTCGTAGATGTATTTTATGAGGGCAGAATATCTTGTATCTATTCTGGCTGCATCCATTGCTGTTAGGAACGCCCATATTTCTATCGAGTCAACCGCCTTATGCTAGTCTATAAACGCCATATGGAAAAGTATATTATATTTAACACTTTTCTCGATTAGGTTGTGAATTGTTTGTAGGGGCTTGTTGTGCTGAAGCCTCTTCGGAAACCTGCCTTTTCGACTGGCTGATAAAAATCGAATTTCTTTGTCAGACGGCTTGTAATAATCTTTGTGAAAAGTTTGTAAAGGTGCGACAGGAGACTTATTGGTCGATAGTTTTTCATATTGGCGGTATCGGCTTTCTTGAAGAGCAAAATAACCTCTGCGTTCTGCCATGCTTTGGGGATCTTTCCTTGGTGCACAGTTATTAAGAACTTTTCTGATTGCCTCCCTCAATACATCTCCAACCCTTTTAATCATTTCAGTTGTTATTCGATCTTCTCCAGGTTATATTCTGTTCTTCATTTGTCTGAGCATCAACATCATTTTTGCCCTATCTATATGAGGGATGTCTTCGGAGCCCTCGTTCATGATCACCTGTGATGATGTGTGATGATTTATTGGTTCTGGAGTAGTTGAACTGTATAGATCTTGATATAAGCTTGGAATCACACTCTTGATTTCCCTCTTGTTGTTCACGACCATTCCTTGTTTATTTCTCATTTTGCAAATTTTTACCTTACCCATCGATAGCCTCGATCGTAATGCCAATTGTTTTTCTTAAGATTTTCCGGATTTCTTTGTGGATGACTTTGTTTAATTGATTGTATTTATCTGATTTTCTGTTTGTATTTCTCCGCTTCTCCATCAGTTCAATCATTTTCGGTTTAAGCTTTGATGTTTTCTGCCTAGATCTCATGCATATATGTTTGGTAGCTGTTTGAATGCTTTCTGTAATCTTCTGTGCTAGGGTATTTATCTCCATGCTTTCCAATGACACCCAATCCATATTATGGAATACAAATGCAATTTTTTTTGTTGATAATTATTTTTAATATTTCGGTTCAGAACGAAGTATCTTGCCTAATGATCCCAACTAAGTACCTATCAAAGTCCCAGACATCTAAAAAATTACCCCAAGCAAATAGGCAAAAAATGGAGTACCAGCAAATTGGAAAACTTTCAGCTAATAAATATACCCTTTACGTTTCCTTAGAATGAGATTGGGAATTAAGTTTCGATTTGAAAATTACGAAGGCATTTTCACGATGTTGGAATACCCCGAAAAAGTGAATAAATTTTGGTTCATTTCTTCGAAAATTTTGAAAAACCGGTAATAGCTTTAAAAAAAAAATTTGCACCAGTACAAAAGAAAAATGCAATCAGGAGAATACATTGCACCCAGACTTGGTTTGATACAAATTTGTTGAAGGGTGGCTTATATTTACTAAATTAACGTAAGTGCCCTTAACGATTTTTCAAATTATTAGAGAATTTTAAAATAAAGAGAAAATCTCATTTAAAAAAGAAAATTTATTTTAATTTTAAACAATACAGTAGACTTCCCAACATGATTAATATTTACGAACTTCACCAGCAGTATGATGGGTACCTTTAAGGAAGAAATTTCGTATAGACATAATATATGACTCTATGAAGTAAATAACGTACCTAAGTAAACTTGGAAATGTAAGCTGCCCGAAGAAATAAATTCCATCCAACGGTGGAATAAAATATATAAGTTCGAGCAAGTTCGTTCGAAATTAATGTAGACATTCAACAGTTCTCTTTTCAGCGGCGCCATTTAAATTTTTAATTATCAGTTTATGGAATCTAATACGGTCGTTTGTTTCACTTAATGACTACCACGCTTGCGGATTGACAAGCAAACGAAAATCTGATTCATTGTCTCATCAAGGCATTGTCTCTCAGCGTGTTCATTATAAAGTTTCTTCATTATTTGTTGAAAAAGTCTGTCGGTTACTAGACGATTCAAATTGTCTCTCGGCTTTATTGTTTTGTCCAGTTTTAAGAGCGCAGTATAACATCAAAATCAAAAAAGGAGTTCGTTTTCAGGTTAATTAAAATTGTTAGTATTTCCAGAAATGTCTTATGTAGTTTTAGTTGTTTTGCATGTTGTGAAACTAAACAAACATTCTATAGTTTAAGGTCTTTAAAAATATAAATTTTTGAATGCGGTTTGCAGATATTCCACATTAGGTTGCAAGAAGTGATTTTTCAGTAGGGTTGGTATTATGATGGTATTGTGATGTTAAAAGTGGTAATCAGTAAAATCATGCAAAAAATAAAAAAGTGTGTTTTCTGTAAGTAATATCTTAATGTTTGCATATTAGTATTTTTGTCTTCTAAAAGTATTTTTGTTTTCGATTTCCGTACTTTGTTATGTTCCTTTATCGATCTGTGTGAGTATTTGGTAATATATTGCCAACAATAAATGATTTGATTTGATGTGACTACTTGCTGCCGCTGGACACACACTAAATGAAGATCCTATGGCACTCGACGAGCGGTATGTGCTGCAACAGGGTTGGTGAAAGTATTGCGCCCTGAGGCACGCTCACGTTAGTGGAGAATGTGTCTGAGATGTGTCCATCAACTGCAACGTGCAGAGATCGGTTCTTAAGAAAACTGGCAAGTTAGCTGCAGAGAGAGGCTGACAGTCCGAAGGATGGCAGTTTGTTGAGCAATCCGCCATGCCAAACTGTGTCGAGTGCCTTCGAAATATCCAACGCAATCGCTCGAGATTCTCTGTAGTTCTTAATTGCCCTACTCCATATATGAGTGAAATAGGCCAATATATCTCCTGTCGATCTCTTTTGGGAAAGTCATATTGGTTATCTCTACTCAATCTGTTGGTCTCAAGGTACTTGAGTAGTTGCTGATTGACTACACGTTCCATGAGTTTGGAGATTATATGAAGCAAGGCAATTGGGCAATAGTTTGCAGTAGTTTTCTTGCCTTTTGTGGAACAGGTTGCACTGGAGCGACTTTCCAAGAAGATAGGTAAATCCCTCTTCGGTAAGACCACAATGGCTTCCTCTATTTTTTTCATGAATGATAAATCGCATTTAGTTGATTGTTATATAAAGCGTGGATAAAAGTACCCACCGTAAGCAATGGAATATCAGGGCTCTGTACCACAGACATTATTTCATTCAATCAGCATGTCAAATGAGTTACCATATACAGCACTGATCCAAATCCAAATAATGATTCAAATAATGATATCGTACTACTTGCCAAAATATTGTATTAAATTTCTCCAGTACCAAACCTACTTTGTGCTGAAACGGCTTACAAAAGGGCAAGAAACTTAACCTCAGTTTTGAATACTTGATTAATATTAAAATTTTAAAGGAAAAAGTATCAAAAATCATAAAAAAAGTATAAAAGAATGAGGTTAAACAAATCAAACTAACGTAAAAACAAAAAATGTGGATGCTTGACTCATAGGACGAAAGTGAACCATGTGAGTGGGACCTTATGGCGAAAAAAAATGCATTGCATGGTATCTAACATCAGTTTTTGATTTATGTTCTTTAGCCTAAACATAAATTTTGGGTAACAAAAATTTAAAAATGATATAACTAGGTTTGGATTTTGACGAGCTTTTCAGATTCCAAAACCTCATTTCACCTAGACTTACTACTATCTAAGCGTTTTTCTTGTAGTTTGAGATTTTCACATTATACAGGGGCAACCATAAATTAAATGCAAGTAACATTTCATTGTTTAAAGCCGGGTAAATGACTGGGTGCGATATGGGCAATATATTATGTTTGCTTTGCATTAAAATACAACACATAAGTTTTCCATGACAAATGACATAAATTAAAAGTAAAGATTTAAATCTTCTTTTTAAGGATTAAAGCGGCAAAATTAAGCGAGAATGATCTAGGAATTATAGTGCGGTGAGTTTAACAATCTACTGAAAAGAATTATAATTTTAATTTAAGAAATCGAACTGAAGGAAATCCGCAGTATATGCACCAAAGCCACTGCGCACAGGTTTGTAAGACGATTCGTAAATTCAACCCAAATTACCGCTAATTTTGATGGTGCGAGTGGCTGAAGGATTTCAACTCAGACAGTGCGAAGAAAATTGCATGAACAATTCTTAAAACTCGAAGATGCACAAGGACGCAGGGGATTCAAGCTCATACCAACTGGAAATAGCAGAATAGAGGTGTATGATCTTGGATGAATGCAGGCTTAATTTGCTTGAAAGTGACTGATGAATTTTATTAGGTAGGTGGAGAAATAAACGATTTCTCGAGGAGAATATGGATGCAAGAGCACCAGGTGAAAGTGTACTTGTCTGTGGTGCTGTCATGGTTAATGGGAAGATGGATCTGGCAGTTACCGTAGGAGAGTCAATGAATTATATTCTATTTGTACGAAACTTCGAAGATGATTTTGTGGGCGATAATGCGCATCCAGACAAAGCTAGAATGGCTCATAAAGATTTACGGAATAATAATATTAAAATAATTAATTGGACCGCGAGATTACTAGATAGGAGTGTAATTGAGCACGTATGGAGCATGAAAACAACAAAATTGAATAAAGATCAGCATGAATTTAAAGCTTTGGAAGAACTGGCACATGCGGATAGAGCTGAATGGGAAGCCATTTCCATGGGTTTTACTGCAAACTTAGTAAATAGCATGCCAGAAAGGGTGGCGGATTCACTGCTTCAATGGAGAATCAACCCGATATTGGAGCGCTTATTTTTAATGTTATCTAGTAAATTTTTTATTTGTTCATTATCAATAAAGTAATTGTGTTAATTTTTTTATTGCTTATATTTTGTCGAGCAGTTAATCTTCATAACTTGCTATAATTTGTTAATATGTATGTTTAAATAAAATCTTCTTCTAGTTACAGCGATACAAACATAATGCCAAAATATTGCCGAAATGGCACACTCACAGGCTTTTTGGATTTTTGCTTTACTATATTGATCACCATAACTATACTAAAAAAACAATTCTTGCGGCTTAAATAGAAAAGAAGGGCTTTCGAAATCCGCATTCAAGAAAGTTTATTTTCAAAAAAGTTACAGCAATTTGAAAATTGATATTAAAATAATAAGATGAAGGAAAACATAGAAAATGATACAATTTCGGATACTTTAGATGTTCAAAGCATGGTTCCTTTAAAATAAGTTTCAGAAGTATGGAAGCAAAATTATGATTGAAATATACGTAAAAGCAATTTGTAATATGCCGTTAGGAGTTGAAAA
>MU185617.1:289044-343996 GCA_016904865.1 Pissodes strobi | reverse complement strand
GAAATATACGTAAAAGCAATTTGTAATATGCCGTTAGGAGTTGAAAACTAACTAGGATTGTTAGATTTTTTTGAAAAAATCGATGACAATTTGCCCTTTAATCTATTAATTTGTATTAGCTTTTCTCTCATTTTTGAAAAAGCTCTCATTCAAAAGGAACAAAAAATTAAATTTCAATTTTAACAAATACCTAGATCTACAATTGGTTGAATATGTTAAAATATCACTAATCTTTAAAAAATAATAATAAACATAGGACGAAACTGCATACTGCGCCTTCCACTGCATTATTCGTGGAACTCTGATAAACAATGAATGTTTAGTCTCTTATGTGTATGTCGCGTCACCTGAATGTAGATCGATATATGCTTAAAATAAAGTTAGTTATGGTTTATCATCTCAATGAGAACGTGTGTTTTATTTATTCTAATAGGTTATGAGCCCAGTGCGTGTTTCTTAAGGAAATAGTATAAAAGAATCGTTCTTTGAGTGTGTGTGAAAAAATGTCGACGAGTTTTCTTGGAAGTGTGCCAAAACTTCGTGGTCGGGAAAACTACGACGAGTGGTGTTTTGCGATAGAAAATTACTTGATTTTAGAAGGGCAAAAAGGGTGTATTCTTGGAACCGAGACGGATGCTACAAAGATAGCCCAAGCCAGATCAAAGATAATTTTGACCATCGAACCAAGTCTTTTCGTGCATATAAAGGATACGACAGACGCGAAGAATTTGTGGGATAAATTAAAGTCGTTATTTGACGATAGTGGATTTACCCGAAAAATCGCCTTATTAAGGTCACTGATAAATATTCGCAGAGAAAATTGTGTTTCCATGGGCGAGTATGTGACTAAAATGGTCGAAACTGCTAGTAAGTTGAAAAATACTGGTTTCGCCATAGATGATGGGTGGGTTGGAAGCCTACTATTAGCTGGATTACCTGAAAAATATGAGCCGATGATTATGGCCATCGAACACTCAGGTATAAACATAACAACAGATAAGATAAAAACTAAGCTTTTAGACATGGAGTGTGATACTAGTGTAAATGGGGCTTTTGCTACGAAATTTAAAGGCAAACCAGACAATTCCTACTTGAGCAAGAATAAAAAGGAAGTAACTTGTTTTCGGTGTCATTCTAAAGGGCATTTTGCATATCAGTGTCCTGAGAAAAGGAAGGAGAAAGAAAAAAAGAAAGAGAGCAAAGATGAGTCTAAAGACAAAGGCAAAAAACATGTTTACAGTGCAGTATTTATGAGTGGCAAATTTAGCAACCAGGATTGGTATGTGGATTCTGGAGCAAGTGCCCATATAACCCCAAACAAAGAATGGCTGTCGGATGTGAAATCGAAACCAGCTGATATGCCTGATATCACAGTTGCCAATAACAGCACAGCATCAGTGGAATGTATTGGTAATGTTGAGTTAAGAAGTAAAATAGGACAGGATGTGATTGAGGTTTGTGTTACAAATGTACTTTGCGTGCCACAATTAACAACGAATCTGTTGTCGGTCAGCGAATTAATCAAAAATGGCAACACTGTAAATTTTGATAATAAGGGCTGTAAGATATACAACAGTGAAAACGTGTTAATTGGGGAGGCAAGCCTTAATAATAATGTTTACAAGCTAAAAACGGAAATTTGGCAACCATGTTTTTTGGCAGAGGCATCTAAGGTCACCGGGGAAACATGGCATCGAAGATTTGGTCACTTAAATAGCACGGATTTATCAAAAATGAAAAATGGAGCTGTTACAGGCTTAAATTTTCAAGGAGAAATAAGAATAGACAAGTATAATTGTGTAACATGCAACGAAGGCAAACAAACACGAAAACCTTTTCCGAAAAAGGGTTCGAGATCTGAAAATTTGTTAGACCTAATTCATGCAGATTTGTGTGGACCGATGGAGGTAAAATCTCTGGGAGGTGCCAAATATTTTTTGGTGTTGGAAGACGACCACAGCAAAATGTCTTTTGTATATTTTTGTAATACAAAAGATGAGGCTCTAAAACACTTTATAGAGTTTAAAAATATGGCAGAAAATCAAATAGAAAGAAAAATTAAAATGGTTAGATCTGACAACGGTGGTGAGTTTTGTGGATTGGAAGTGAAAAGCATGCTCAAGAGATTTGGCATTGTTCACCAAACCACAAATAGCTACACACCTGAGCAAAATGGCAATGCTGAGCGCTTGAATAGGACATTGGTGGAAAAAGCGAGATGCTTGTTATTTGATGCAGGACTGGAAAAATGTTTTTGGGCAGAAGCGATAAACACTTCGGTATACTTAAGAAACAGAAGTGTTGTTTCTGGATTAGAAGGAAAAACACCTATAGAAGTTTGGTCTGGAAAAGTTCCTGATGTGAGTCATATAAGGATATTTGGCAGCACTGCGATGGTGCATGTACCAAAACAGAGAAGACTAAAGTGGGATAAAAAATCCAAAAAGATGATTCTAGTGGGATTTAGTGACACCACTAAGGGCTACCGACTTTATGATGCAGACAAGAAAGACGTAATAGTGTCACGTGATGTCATTATCATAGAAGAAAACAAAAATAATAGAGAGGTGATAATTTGCTTAGACAAAACTCAAAATAAAGAGAGTGAAACTCAAACAGAGGATTTAAATTCAGTGGGGGATCATGAAGAGCAAGAGGAGTTCCTTCACATCTTCGAGAGTGAGAGTGAGTCAGAATATTCTCAGAATGGTGATAGTGATGAAGATTATAATCCTGACAAGAAACATTTGGGTATGATTCAGAATGATGATCCAGAGCAAAATTTAAGACGATCAAATAGACTTTCTAAATCTGTGGTGAAATATGGTGAAAATGTGTCATACTTCAGTGTGACAGATTTCGAGAATCCGACAAATGTTAAGGAGGTTTTAGCTAGGCCGGATGCTGAATGTTGGAAAACAGCCATGAAAGAAGAACTGGAGTCATTTGAGGAGAATGAGGCCTGGGAGTTAATGGATTTACCTAAAGGTGCCAGGGTAGTGGACAACAAGTGGGTGTTTAAAAGAAAAGTCAATAGTGCGAATGAAGTGACATATCGTGCGCGTCTTGTTGCGAGAGGTTTCACGCAAGAGCAAGGTGTTGATTATGAGGAAACTTTTTCACCAGTTGTGCGGCATTCGACATTGAGACTTTTAATTGCGTTATCACTAAAGATGAATCTAGATATCACACATTTATATGTTAAGACTGCGTTCTTAAACGGATATTTGAAGGAACAGGTATTCATGAAAATACCTGAGGGGTATGTACAAAACAATGTTAGTGACAATAAGGTTTTAAAGTTAAATAGGGCTATTTACGGGCTTAAACAGGCGTCACGAGCCTGGAATGACAGGGTAAATAGTGTTTTATTAGATTTAGGCTATAAAAAGTCAGATTTAGAGCCATGTTTATTTACAAAAAGAAATGTTGACAAATCTTTGACAATTGTAGCTCTTTATGTAGATGATTTTTTTGTATTTTCAAATTGTGAGCGTGAAACAGAATTTTTGAAAAAGGAGTTAGGGCAAAAATTCAAAATCAAGGACTTAGGGCAAGCTAGGCAAATTTTAGGGATGGAAATCCAAATTGATAAGGAAAATCAGATTATTTCTTTGAGTCAAGAGAAATACATTGATCAATTGCTAAGCCGTTTTGAGATGACAGATTGCAAACCTGTCAAAACTCCGTTAGAAGTAAAGTTAAGTATTGAAAAAACGGATGAAAACGTGTCTGATATTCCTTACCAACAGCTTTTAGGTAGTTTGATGTATTTGGCGGTACTAACGAGGCCTGATATTGCTTTTGGTGTGAGTTATTTAAGCCAATTTAACACGAGTCACAATGAAACTCATTGGAAATATGCCAAAAGAATATTGCGCTATCTTAAAGGTACCAAGAGTTATTGTTTGAGGTTTTCAAATGAAGAAACAGAACTTGTAGGTTATGTTGACGCCGATTGGGGCAATAATTCACCAGATAGAAAATCTTATACTGGTTATGCTTTTAAAATGTGCGGTTCTGTGGTTTCTTTTGCCAGTGTCAAACAAAAGACAGTTGCATTATCTAGCACAGAGGCTGAATATATGGCGTTATCGGAAGCTGCCAAAGAAGCTATATATTTGCGCAATCTGATATTCCAATTAACTGGAGAAATGCAACTAATTCAACTTTTTAATGATAATCAAAGTGCTTTAAATTTATCATTAAATCCTGTTTATCATAAACGCTCTAAGCACATTGACGTGCGGCATCATTTTGTAAGAGAAGCGATTTCTAATAAGCAAATTAAAGTTAGCTATATGCCGACACATGAAATGCCTGCGGATGTATTAACAAAAAGTTTATGTATTGAAAAGCACAACAAATTTTTGAAGTTTTTAGGTATTTTTTAAAGTTATTGAGTGGGGGTGTTAAAATATCACTAATCTTTAAAAAATAATAATAAACATAGGACGAAACTGCATACTGCGCCTTCCACTGCATTATTCGTGGAACTCTGATAAACAATGAATGTTTAGTCTCTTGTGTATGTCGCGTCACCTGAATGTAGATCGATATATGCTTAAAATAAAGTTAGTTATGGTTTATCATCTCAATGAGAACGTGTGTTTTATTTATTCTAATAGAATAACTATCCAAAAGTAAAAAAGCACCAAAACGGGATAAAACGTAGCTATCATCCTCACTAAATCACTATTACTACTATAAATTCTCTATGAATAAATAAAATCAGAGATTAAAAATTATGTTTAAATCGAAAAAAAATAAATCCAGGCTAAGAACGAAAAGTAAAAGTTAAGATATAATAAGAAAATTAAACAAATTTGAACCGAAAAAGATTCATAATATGTATACCTACATGCATTACACCAAATATATATCAACAACAAAAATATCTAAATAATTATGTTAATACGTACGATTGAAAAATCTGTTCAGTTTAAAGAAACAATATAATGAACCCTTCACATAAATGCGTTGTTTTTTTTAATAATGCGAATTTCATCAGTATTCATCAGATTATTAATGCAATTTAAAAATACCTAAGGCTACTTTGGTTTTCGAAACCCGCCAACCGAATTCAAAAAAGTTAGAGCATCAGCAGTCTGAAAATTAATATTAAAATAATGGAATGATGGAAAACAAAGAACGTTAGACAGCTTCTAGATATTCAAAACATGGCTCCCTTAAAATAATGTTCAGATAAATGGAAGCAAAATTATGACTGAAATATATGTATAAGCAATTTGTAATATTCCGTTAGAAATTGACAGATAACTAATACTGATAGATTTTACCAAAAAATCGATGATAATTTGCCCTTTTATTTATCATAATATGTATTCGCTTTTCTAGCTCATCTCCAAAAAAGCTCTCATTCAAAAGGAAAAAGAAATTAAAATTATGTTTAAATCAAAAAAATAAATCCAGACTGAGAAAAGAAAAAGTTAAATATAGAATTTCTGAGCTATAATAAGAAAATTAAACAAACTACAACCGAAAAAGATTTATAATATGCATACCTACATGCATTACACCAAATATATATAAACAACAAAAATTATGGTAATACGTACGATTGAAAAATGTGTTCAGTGTAAAGAAATAATATAATGAGCACACATAAATCGTTTTTTATATTATAATCATCAAGTTATTAACGAAATTTAAAAATATCTATTGCTACTTCAATTTTCGGTCATTGCAAGGCACTAGAATATCTAAAATTATTTAGCAGATGATCTTACTTACAAGTTGTCTGAACGAGTGTTCTAAAATATACTGCACCGTGCACGATGTACAACACGCAACCAGAAAAGTCATACTGAAGTGTTGTTAATGAGGCAGCCTTTATAAAGATAACGTATCATAAAACACTTGTTTGTCTTGGACCCCCTCATATAAACTGCTTTTGAAAAAAAGCGCTTTAACAATGTCCACAATTGTTTTGAGCTAGTTTGGAAACATCCTAAATATATATTAATATGTATAAGTAATATGACCCGATTTGTGAAATGATAAATAAAGATAATTTTAAACCTGGGAAGTTGTAAAATAATAATTATGATGCAACTGCGTAGGCTAAACAATTTTCTTAACTAGGTTTACTACACTATCAAAACCTAAGGCTTTGGCACTACTATATTTGAAGAATTACTAATAAAATTGAATTTAGCATGTCAAATGGGCGTGAAAGATCAACAAATATATCAATGAAGGCATAAGAATTGAACTGTTCGTTGAAAACGTGATGTCTTTGACTCCAGAAAATCAACTATATTATATTAAGTATTACATTACACCATAATAAAATCATTACACTAATGATAATATCGTAGGAATTTTAAGTAAATGTGGTAGGCAATGGAAGCCTTTCCGAATCCATAAAAAAATCTACTTTATCTGATGTTACTCAATTTTACACTGCGAAATTAAGTTATAAATACCTACAAGGAAATATAAAGGTGTAAATATTACCGTTAAATTTAAGATGAAATTAGCAACAAATATTGAATCAATTGTAGAAAAACAGGTAGCCTTTACAAATTCAATCCAAAACATAAATTTCATCTGAAGTTGATCAATACTACATAATAAAAACTAGATCTGCAACAGAATTTGCAAACAATTCCAATAAATAGCGGAAATATTTCTGAATGTGACTTGGAGAAATGGATTTAACAAGGAGACATTTGAAAAGAAGGTAGAAAACAAAGAGGAGAAAATATTTCTGGATCCATCAGAACACATATATTCTGCCAAACAGTCGATTATCACGATCATGTAAGCTGTGGAAAAACTCTAAGGTCAAGGTCTGTTAAGAATAAGAAGAAATGTTATTTTACGCTTACAAAAAATTAACTGTTGTCAGTAGATTATTGATCAGCTGAGCAGCTAAAATTCACACATAATTTCAATAAAATATTGGAAATAGTGAGCATTCTGACCTTCTTACCAGAAAATCCCAGCAGACTTCTTGAGCTCATGCTTAAAATATGGATAAGCAAAATGCCATGCAGATGATATACTTTAGAACATCTTAATAGAACTTAACCTGATTGACAAACCTGGTGATGCTTTCAATATTGATGAAACTGGGCTCCAATTAAATAATAAGCTTGGGTATTTTTGTGGCTGCTACGGGCTCTAAAATGGTTTTCAATAATTTGACCTCTAGAGAAGAACGGATGATCAAATTCGATATGTTTTGTTTTATCGGTGAAGGTGTATTTATTCCACTAGCGTGTGTCTTTAGAGGAAAAACAAGGACCAGAGTATCAACGATAGCACACACCTCGGATCTAATGTATCACAGAAGTCAAGTTATGTGAGCAACGAATAATTTTTTGTCAAGAAAACCAGTATGGATAGTATTAATGATATATGATGGTCATAGATCCCATAGCAGCTCAATGGAGATGCTGGAATTTTCAGAAGAAAACAAGATAATTTTATTGTGCTTACCTAGCCATACCAGACATGACTTGATTGCTTGACTCTGGTGTTTTGTATTGTAGTTTATTTGTAAGTATTTATATCCTAATGTTTGCGTATTAGTATTTTTTCTCCTTTAAAACCTATTCTTTGTAATTTTTGTAAGTTTTTTTACATGTGAAAGCATTTTGAGATGTATTGACATCAATAAATGGTTTGATTTCATTTGACTTGATTAAATGCTGCCGGTGGGCCTTTAATGGCGTTATTATTTTTTTTTTATGAAAGCGACTTCTACGAGAATGATAAATCGTATTTTGTTCATTGTTATATAATCCCACTGTAAGCCTGCGCCACAGACATTGTTTCGTTCAACAAGCATGTCGTTCCGGATTATGTTGAAATGACTCACCTCGGACGGAAATTTTCAACCACGCTCTGCACATGCGTCACCCAGAATCCAGGCAAAAAAATTTCAACGAGGCCTTCCTCAACAGCCTCCCTCTACCAAGAAAATTACACAAAATTCCTTTTCTTCAGAACCAATAGGCATCTTAAAATTTAGATTCAACTGAGTTACCACATATAGCGCCGATCCAGTTCCAAATACTTAATTCAAATAATGATGTCACACTTGGCAAAATATTTGATCAAATTTTACCAGTATCCAACTTAATTCATGTTGAAATGGATCGCAAAAGGGCAAGAAACTTAACTTCAGTTTGGAGTACTAAGAACAATATTATAACTCTAAATGATATAGCAAAAACGCAATAAATTTTTAAAAAGAAGAAGGTTAAACAAACCAAATTAAGAAGATGAAGAAAGAAGACTAGAGCTAAATTTAGAGGAATGAGTCGTTGAATGATAACTACTGCATAGATTGCGATGAATTCTACAAGGCCACTACAAAAAATGGAATATGGAAACAACAGCATTACTTGTGGAAAATTTGTACTCAAACGTAAAAAATGGATTTAGTGTACTATAATCTCAAGTGCGGATGATGACAATGACGATAACATTACCTAAGTGATCAGAGAAGAGAAGTATGTTTTGAAAGAATATTTAAATTCTTCATAGATTTGTGAACTTTATTTAAAACCTTTTGCTTAAAAAATTTCACTCGTAAAAATGGTTCTAAAATTTCAAATTTTTTACTCTTACCATCAGAGATGTCTGTAAAATGAACAGAATAAGTAATGCATAAGTAACAACTGGTGAGAAACTTGTAATGCAATGTATTTTGCCAATGACCATGACGTTTCCCATAAAGTCCAGTTATCAAGAAAGCTGATGCTGGAATGTGTTTAAATTGTTCGCAAAATGAAATTTTAAAATATTATAAATATTAATAAATATTTTTACTTTTTCTCCATACCGCAACCCGGCGTGTATACAAATATTATATCCAGTCCAGTTATCAAGAAAGCTGATGCTGGAAAATATTTAAATTGTTCGCAAAATGAAAACTGAAAATAATATACACGAAAAATATTAATAAATATTTTTAATTTTCCTCCATATAGATGTGAATGAAGGAGTTCACAGTAGCAAACCCGGCGTGTATACAAACATATCTATAACAAATCAGGGCTTCACGATAAAAAATGCGGCGTGCATGCCGGATTCCTGCTATCCGGCAGCAGCCGAGCCACATCGAAAGGCGGAGTGAATCCTGCAACATCTGACCAATGACTCGACGAAGCGACTCAGCATGTAGATACAACTGCTTAACGATACTAATTACTTTGATTTATGTTCGTATTGTTCATTGTTGTAACGAGAACGCCCTCTTTCGGATCGGGCTGGAAGGAGAGATTCAAAGTGGGGACGTAATAAATAATCAGTTTTGAGGAGGGCGATTAATTTGGATTTCTGCTGATAACTTGTTTAATACCTTGATGGGATGTTTAGATTAATCTTGTTATGCATATATGCATGGACCTAAGATGTAATATTTAATGAAAACACCATGTGTTATTTGGTAGCAATCTTGATTGATTTGAATATTTAAATTCAGCAAATAATTCTTAAGAAATAACCAATTATCGAGTAGCAGATGTATTTTATGCGATAAGTCCCGACTCCTAAATATCTCCCGATGCTAATGTGATTCGAAATATCTCACCTTAAAATAGTAGGTTTCATTATCTTTAAAATGTATTGCATACTTAGAGTGGATCTGCTCAATGATATTCTTACTTCAGACCAGTTCACTTTGGTACTCGCACTAGTTCAGTTCTTTTTGCATATAACATCTACAACTATTGTTTTCAAAACAGCAATTGCAGTCGATATAACCAGGAAGAACTAAGCTGCACTGCTTTTTAAATAGCATAAATGTATTTTGCCAAAGAACCAAGTCACCTAAGTTCAAGTATCTGAAATAAATACCTTACATGCGAACTTAGTATATATTTTATCTACTTCTATCCTCATAAGAAAGGCGGAATAAAATTGTAGAGAAACGTCGTTTATAGAAGATACAGTTTTCTGGTATATTTCAGCGTAATTATAAATAATATGCACCTGCTTCCTTAATGTATTATGTAATGTGAAATTTTCGAAAATGCAATTGCAAACATTTTAAACACTGAAGCAATATAGGGGAGACCGAGGCTGGTTGTCGCAAAATTTTTTTAAATTTTTTTAGGGCTCTTTTTAAATTTATGGAAACCAGTAAATTGATATTGTACTTTCATATGTTACGAACATTTTACAACGCAATTGCAGAAAAATGTCCTGCATCTAGAATTTTAATGATTTTTGTTTTACTCGGGAAACTGAGACAAGCTGCCCCATTGCAGGGCATATTGTCGTAATACCTGGGGTAACTTGTGGCTAATAAAGTAGATGCGATTATTTTATAAAAAGTAACAGTGCTTTATTAATTCATAATTTTTAAAATCGGTAAACAAAAGACAATAATTGTGAACATAATGATAGTGAGACTAGTAGTCATCATTCGAATCACAATTCCGACATACGTAATATGGGTTCCCATTAGTGCAACTTTCATGAACCATAATTTGCATCTGACGCATTACAACAGTCTACCATCGAGGAACTGTAAGGAGTTTGCTTTTTTAACTGCTTTTCTTCGTGTGATTTCTCGCGTTCTCTCCAAATACTTTCTTCTTAACTTGTTTTACTTTCGGCAACTTTGAAGCTGCTACTTCATCTTTTATAGGGGTATCTGTCAAAATAGCAAAATTTCCCTTTTTTGCCCTCCGATCTTTCCTTTTCGCTCTCCAGCTTTGGGAAAAGCTGGGAATATGAACAAGTAGCTCTGGTTTCGGAAACAGGTGTTTTGGGTAAAGTACCTTCGCACACAGTGGCTTTGAAGGCAGCGACTTCGAAAACAGTGGCTTCACGAACAGTGACTTCCATGGCTTCATGATTCGATTATGAAGCAATTTTTTTCTGTGTCATGCATTGCTACTTGAACATCCTGGTTTTCTGGTGGTACTGGGCGATCTGAAACATAGCTTGGTAAGAAATCTACTTCAGTGGAAATGTCTGTTCAACGGATAAATTCCAGCCACTCGAATTCCTGACTTAATGTTAATAATAGCCGTGATAGCATGTGGCAAAAAACTGGCGACAATTCCGGGAATATCATACATATATATAGTTAACTCGGAATGATTTTTCATTAATGAAAACACAGCAGAATTCACAAATCTGTTGAGAGGACCAAACACATTTCTGTCCAGAGGTTAAAGCTTGTGAGAACAATGGAGTGGAAATGACAGCATTGCGAACCAAAAAATGTGATTCGTGATTATCCAGCAAGAGTAGAACAGGCTTATCTTTACTACACTTGACATTGTTAATAAAATACCTCATAAAAAGGATGAAGTTTTCTTCCTTCATCCGCCCATAAGAATTTGTGCTTCCATACATCCTTGACGGTCGCGAATGAAAGGTTCTTAATAATGGATACGTGGAAATACAAACCGGCAGAGATTGCAATATCCATCGTTATCGATATTCTTCCAAGCGACTTTCCTCTTCGCCAGTGAAGACCATCCTCCGGTTTTTTTTTTATAGCCGAATTCGACTTGCGATTGTCCGGCTGCAAGGTCAGCGTCAGTGACTTTTTTTCAAAACCTTTCTAAGGCCTTGCAATGAACATCAAATTTTTTGGCCGCTTTTCTTTTAGGGGAGGTTCTCTCAATTTAACTGCCCTCGCAGCTGCCATCAGGGTCTGTGGGTCGGCGGGGGTCCAATCGGTTTTTCTTTTATATGTTCTAACCATCTGTAATATAAATTTAATATTTAAAAATCTGGGAAAAGTTGTTGCAGCAGGGCAAGTTGTCGCGCTAAGACAACTTGCCCATGCGACATATAACCCCAACTGGTATGTTCTAGGATATGATCAAATGACTTCTCGGTTTCAGAATATAACCCACATACAAAACTATGAAGATATAAGAAACATAATAAACCATCATACAATATAAATTTTTTCTACCCTCAAGCTTGCTTTCTTGTAGAATCACATGAAACTAACTCAGGGCAAACAATTACACACATGTCACGTAAAATGAGATTATTCAAACTGCAGTGTCGCGATCTAACGGAATCAAATACAATGTTAGAAATTAGAGACGGGAACTATATCGATTCAGAAAATATCGATTTGAGAAATCCGAGTACTCTACTTTTGGCGATATAACGATTACAACAACTTGCCCTACGACAACTAGCCCCGGTCTCCCCCTAAACATCAGACTACATGTTTTTGTTTTGGATTAGAAATTAGAATAATGGAAAATATATGGAGTATTCCAATAAGTCAATGAATTTGTCATTAATTCTCAAGGTTATAAACAAGTGTTTTGTTGGCTTTTGTAAATAATCCTGATGGTACAAAAAATAGAAGAGATGTTTGATTTCATCTGCCTTTACACATGCTTTGGTTTAATGTAGGTATACATGGTATTTCAAAAAAGGAGGGCACATGCCAACTTGTCAGATTTGTTTTTTGCCTTTACACATGCTTTGGTTTAATGTATACATGGTATTTTAAAAAAAGGAGGGCACATGCCAACTTTGTTTTTTGAATGTAAGATATCACATTTTTTTAATGATTTTTAATTTTCGATTAACCTCTGCATTTTTTTTGTATAACATAATATCATGTATCAGCTTAACGGTTTTCGGAATATTAAAGGCTTTGGAATTATCATATACTATGATAGCAGTAGAATCCCTAGTGTATCTAATCCTTTAGGAAAACGAGTTTTTAAGTAATTTGGTTTATCAATTAATAGCATATTGTGCATTAGTAGTTTTAAAAACCCGAGTCAAAAAAGAAGATTATTCCACATGGACGATGTTGAACCAAATTACTTCGAAATAGGAAAAATTAGATGCACGAAGGATATTTGGTAAGATTATTTCCTGAGCTTTTAGATTATATCTGCTGACAGATGCTTGTCAAAAATTTTTCCAGAAAAAAATTGAAAATTTTCTAACAGATCCTATCCTTTTTTATCACGCTTTAATAGCAACTAATTAGAAAACTCAAATTGCACATTTCAGCTTCAGTTAAAAAAAAAATCAATAAAAATTTAAGTAATTGCCAACACTTAGGTACTTAACTTTTTTAGTTCCAAGTCAAAATACTGACGCTAAAAATCGATAACTTTAGCAACGTGCTGTTTAACTTTCTAAAAATACCTCGCTAATGGTCGGTTTTATTCGCTTCTCTACCGCTATATGTTTTGGCACAAAGAACTTGCATTCCAAATAAGTCCATATATTTAACGATATAGCCGTTTCATGGATTTTCAAGATGTCTGAAGATGTATTTAGGTCATATTAAGAAAAAGATGTTAACAATAACGTTGTATTGCAACAACATGTCAATAATGAATGAATGAACTTGGGAGGTATTAGTACACTTCGACCTGTGATCTATGATCTATGGTTCTATGGAGGGAAGTTCCTCCTGTTCGACGATGCAGCACCCGAAGCAGGCCATTCGCCTGATCGCGACCGCCTCGCACTCCGTGAGAAGGTGTTCCGGAGTTTCCTGCCCCTCCTCACAGAACCGGCAACTGTCCGCGTTTTCAATCTTTACTATCTCTCCAGTACCTTCTCAATCGACAATGGCCCGTAAAAAACCGATGAGGATGCGGATATTGTTCTTACTCAGTGCTATAAGGTTTTCTGATCTTCCTAGTTCAGGGAACTGATCCATTTGGTTCGCTCTTCTTTCCTGAACTCTTCCTTGTAGGTATGCCACAGAAGGGTTCCGGTCCTAAAAGCGGAGTCTGTGCTCCTACTTTTGTAAATTGGTGTGCTTTTTCGTTGCCTTCCATCTCAGCGTGTCCTGGTTTCCATTGAAGGGATCGTTTGTTATTCTTGCCTATCTATGCATTCCCATACCATTCTGGAGCTGATTGTGGGTGAGCACAGCACTTTGATGGCTGCTTCAAGATGACAATCTCTTTCTTCCTATAGTTTCTGTCAAGGTTGAACTGCGCACATCTTCCTATGGCGTTAATTTTTGCATGAAATATGTGCGGATCCTTTCCCATTGCTGCAGATAATTAGGTTCCTGGCTCAAATACTCCGGCTCCGGTCCCCTGCTCAGTTCTTGACCCATCTGTATACCATTTTGTGGCATTTTGCTGCAATGTGAGACTGCCACACCACTTGCGTTCTCACATATCAGTAATAGTCTCTTCTCATAATGTAGTTTTTTCTCCTTCTATAGTTTAATTGATTTATTGGACATTTACTTCCTTTGCTTTAATGAGATTCATTATGATAATTTATAACCAATCAAAATGCAGCATCATATCAATATTCGGATTTTATCAAAGATCACCATGACCATGGCATTTGAAATTTAGGAATTTTGACAGTTCATTGTTATTATTTATTTAGTAAAATTAATGACTATAAAAACACTCTCATTCATTACGTAATTCTCATACTCGTATCATAATAGCTCTCACTAAATGCTCATTGCATAATATACTATAATGCTTATGAAAACGTACGGTCGCACTCTGGTTTTGGCTTGTGCGTCCAAGAGCCATCAAAGGGTTGTCTCGAAAATAAATTCAATTCTGGGGTACCACCCTTTTTAGTCAAATCTTGATTATTTTTAATTAAATGGGATACATTTTAGTTTTTATTTAAATTATTTTCAAAGGTCCTAAATAGGAACCAATAGTTATTAATACTCGCATTAAAGTGAAGAAATTTATGACAACACCTTTCGCTTATTCAGTAGAGCATAATGTGAAATGTGTGAACAAATATAATAAAATTGAAACATTAATAAAAAAAGAACAACTTCTACAAGTAATAATTTGTTTGCAGCCATTTTCCCTTCAATATGAAAACATAGGAGAGACATTAACTGACCCGAACCTTCGGGGTAATCTCGATGCATGAAAGATTCAAGTGGAACTAAAAAGACGAGAAAACTGTTTTAATCGATCTACACGTGAGCTATTGCTACCGCAACAAAAAAACTCACAAAGATACGACCAGCGCTCGTTTTTCAATGATGCTATCAACAAATTGTTCATGTTTGGGGCCGGTTACACGAAGAATCCAAGTCAGAAGCAACCTAGCGGCCATGAACAAGAATCTTACAGACGATTCTATAAATTGGCGAAAGATCAAAATCGATTCAGTCTCTCTCTCGCACATTCATTAACAGCAATCTGATATTGCTCGCTTTCGAGGTATTGAGTAACTCGTAGTGTTTTTTCTTTGTCTTTCAAGAAATTAATTGCTTAGGGAACAGACCGAAGTGCTTATTAAGTTCAAACTAATGTTGAATAATTTGAACTACGACACGAAGTATCTATCGCCCATGCAAATATCGATAAATATTTATGTATATTTAATTAATTGATTATAGGAGAAATTCCAAAAAAAAAACTTTATCAAATTTAATATTGGGCAAACTAGAAAATAAAAAAAAATCTGATATACATGTTAAATTCGGGGTTATAACCTCAGGAATCTTGATTCGAAGACAGTATCCTACACTTGAAACATGATATTCCTTTATTTCAGTGGGCGACAAAAGTATGCGGCAAATGAGTAAGCGGGGAAATAAAATGCAAATTTCATTTCTCAAGAAACTTAAACTTAAAAGTTGGATGATGAAGGAAAACTAATCCCAAACCTAAATTTTATAGGAAATATATAGAGAATGCCATAAATATATAATATTAGGGTTCAAGTGTGATTTTATATTAATTTATACCTATGCTATACAAAGACACCAAAGAGTAGGTTTGAATCAACCGTAAAACAAATCTAGAAGAAGATCAAATTCCAATAGAAAATTGGAAATCGAAACACACACCTGTAGGCAAGTCGATAATAACCCTGTTTAACGAAAGACTGAAAAAAATAATGAAACCTTCTCATTAACATTCCGGTTATCTCATAGTATAAACTGTTCACCATAGTGTACCACACATGGTCTAGTATCCAGGACTAGAAATATTAACAGAAAGATGTAGAGAATATGGAACATCTCAGCACGCACCTAGCCAATGTCGAAATCCACAACACATTTTAATTCCATTCAGATAACGTCTGCATTGAAGTTATCTGGAGATTTCTTCAGATTCATTTTAACAAGTATAAACATCTTAGGAAAATGTTTCAGTGAATTGACTGCAATTGGCCAAATGTTGAGATAGTGGGATAAAAAATATTAACATAGAGTAACTTAAACCTCAATACATAAAGAGGTAAAAATTAAGTATACAAGAAAAAAATAAATAATAAGCTGGGAAGAGACATAAACCATACCATTTAGAAGGTACCTAAACCTACATCTATAGTTAAACGAAATGTTGCAACAACTACATCGAGAGCGTCAGCAGAGCTAAAACCTAAAGATGATAAGAGAAAATAATAAATCGAGAATAGACGTGTTTATCTAGACCAGATATACTCTAGGTGTGCTCTGCGCTGGGGCTCCGCAAGGCTTCTGCAAGGGCTCCGCCGAAGTAATATCAATCTAAAGAACGAGGTATATTAAGCAGAATATAAAACTAAAAATGAATTTATGGGTTCAGAATTCTTTCGTATCGAATTTGCAGAAGCTAAAAAATATATCAAGCGAAATTATGAATCCTTTTTACAAATATCATCAGAATCAACCATGAAATCGGCGCTTGATGATTGTTGGCGCAGGATTCGTGATGAATAGCCACAACTAGCCACAAAGGCTTTAATTGTTCTTCTGCTGTACCCAAGAATATATTTCTGTGAAACAGGATTCTCAGCATATGCGGCTACAAACACAAAATGTCGCAATAGATTTGATGCTGAACCTGGCATGCGCCTTTTAACTCTCTTCTATTAAGCCTGACATTAAATAGTAATATAGAAAAAACTTCATACCTTTCATTGAATGACAAAAAATTTTCACGATTTATAGTGGAATTGTACGATTTTCATTAAAGATTAAAAAATTAACATAAAATGAGATTTTGCTTTTTTTTTGAGGCTCCGTAAAATATTTACTGTTCCAAAAAGGTTCCGTCATCAAAAGTGTTTAAGAACCGCTGATCTAGACCATATCATTGAGAACGTATCCAGGCTAGAGCCAAGAAAAGAGACTGGTTCCTGGCCTCGTAAATTTGTCCATTGCTTTCTATCTGTTTTTGTTTCAGGTAACATCCTATATTTATTTCCTTGTCAGTCATCAAGGCAAGCGATCGTAGGTGGAAAAGTCGTCGCTTTCTCCGTTGTTGCTAACGCCAAGTCCTAGGTGAGCGATTTACAGGCGACGCGAACGCGAAGCGCTGGCGATGCCGTACGAAAAGTTAATATAGTCGCACGGCATCGCCACTGTTTCGCGTTCGCGTTCGCTGCAAATCGCTCACGTAGGACCGGGCGTAAGTCACCTACAGTGTCTGTATATAAATATTGATGTTCTTTTTTTGCTCACGCTTGAATAAGAAACAAAAGATATGCCATAAATAATTTTTTTCAATTTGACAACGCTGCACCAGAACGGTGACGCACGCCGATGACGGGCCAGGTTTTGGCATTTTTGTAATGGTCACTTTGCTTGGTTGTGCTGTTTACGTTTTTTTTGTGATTTATTGTGCGATTCTCATACTTCCCCACCTTGAATTATTTACTTTTATTAGTGATTACAGTGTATATTATTTAATTTGTGGTTTTTAAGAGACAATTTAAGGTAATAGTGAAATGGATGGATGGATGGATTTCATATTAAGTTGAACTTATGCCACTTTCGATTCGTTTTGCTTTCATATCTTAAAGAAAGATTACTCAGAAATAATGATCGAAAGTAGCATTAGTGCAATTCAATTAAATTTGTGTCAATTCCACTTAATCAATAATTTACAACCAATACTGATAATAAATATTTATGTTTATATTAAATTTAATAAATAGTAAGGAAGATTGATAGTTTGTTTGGTCAATCAGTTTTACAATGTTATTTCTTTTAGTGATACTGATTCATATTATCTATAAGAAAAATATATATCAAAACCAAATAAATGACATTTTATATGCGAATATTTATTTAATTGAACCTCAAAATTTTGAAGAAATATAGAAAAAATGGTTAATTTGAATTTAGCGGGCAAATGGCAGAGTCCGTCTCCTGTGTCATCTGCGGATGATTTATTAACATTGAGTTGCTCGTCCCTCCTTCGCCTCTGTCCAGGCCGTACCATTATCATCATCATCATCATCATTCAGCTCTCTGTGTCCACTGCTGGACATAAGCCTCCCCCATTTCTCCCTATTCCTTCCTGACTTGAGCTCTTTGCATCCAGTTGCCTGCACATCTCTTTAGATCGTCCGTCCAACGTGTAGGGGAGTGTTCCCTTGCTTCTTTTATCCAAGCGCGGTCTCCACTCGAGCAGCCTTTTCGTCCATCTCCCGTCCGTCATTCGTGCCACATGTCCAGCCCACTTTCACTTGAGCTTGCGAATTTGGATAACCACATCTGTGACGCCGGCTCTTCTTCGTAAATCTTTATTTCTTATATGATCCAGCAATCACACCCCGAGCATGAACCTTTCCGTCTTGCGCTGTGTTACCTTACGTTTCTTAGCACTTGCTATGGTTAGTGTTAAGGTTTCAGCTCCATAGGTCATGACCGGCAACACACATTGATCAAACACCTTCCTCTTCAAACATTGTGGCATGTCGCTTTTAAATACTTCCGCAAGCTTTCCATAGGCTGCCCAAGATAGTGTAACTCTTCTTTTCATTTCGCACGTTTGGTTGTCTCTTGAGATTTGGACTTAATGACCAAGATAGTTATACTTGTTCACCAGAGCTACTTCCTCATCTTAAATGTACCATTATGGACTTCATTTAATAAATTTGCCGCATTATAAGAACTACAACGTATCATTTTAAAAAAAGATTTACACCATAAATCAAAGTAATTTTTCCACTAATAGAATCATTTAAAATAATTGAAAATGATACTATTCCCTTTCTGAATTATAAATCTTTTTATGATTTAATATTTTTTATGAATTTTGTAAATACTTATTTGATTAATTGCTATCCACATGGGTTTGTAGATCCAAGAGACTTATTTGTAATTTTCTTTGAAAACAATTTAAATAATTTGACATGATTTAAATCATTTTGCCCAGATAAAATAATTTTGCGAAAGATCTAAATGATTTTTATACGAAAATTTTCTCATGCGCTCAATATTGTTAGCACCTGTATAACGATTCATAATGATATGTAGGATTTCAAACTCGACTCCTCAATATTACAAAAAAGTAGAAGTTTTTTCCTCTTTTTATTATATCGATAAAGAGTATCCATCTGAATTCAGTTCCAGTAAAAGAGAGTGAATCTTCACGGATTGGTAATAATCTACAATAAACATCTTTAAATATTGGCAGTAATCAAAATTCAACAGGATCCAATTATTGAATTCTATGGGTAATGGGATTAAAAATAGCTTTGTGGTCGAAACTTTTTAAGTGATTCGAATATCGGAATGACTTAAATTGAATTATTATAATATTAAATAATTCTAAAACGGATTAAATCTTGTTGAAATCTTTCGAATATCGCAATGATTTAAATAATTTTTAAATATTTTAAATGATTTTTGAAACGATTATATATAAATCGCAATAATATGAATCTTTCTAAATATATTTAAATCTTTTTAAAATGATTCGAAAATGGAAAAAATATATTTTAAATCATGAATCATTTTCAAAAAAGTTTATGATTTAGAATCATTTTAAAGATTACATTTTTTGCATTTTGGCACATTTTCATAAAAAGATATGAAATCATAAATCGTTTGAAAAAGTGTTTAATTAAATCATTTCAAAATTATTTTAATCATTTAGATATCCGCATGATTTCAACAGTATTTAAATCATTATAATATAATAATTCTCATATTCCAATAATTTCGAAAGATTGTACTACAAAGCTATTTTTCATCCCACCACTTATGAAATTCGAGTATTGGATCCCAGTTGACTGTTGACTTATTTAAAAGTATTAAGATAATTATTTTGGTCTTGTTCTGAAGTTGCTCTTGTTTGAATATCAGAGATTATTTAATTGTTGTATTTTCAGCTTTTATTTGAATAAGAATTTTAATTTCATTTTTATATATTGGGTCCGAGCTATTTCTACATGGTATTTTTATATTTCGAAGAAAATAGTAAATGTGCGAAAACACATCAATCATTTTGTGGTATTCAGGTTTTGAGTCTTCAATCCTATTACCACATTATATTACCTACATTCTACATTTGATTATGAATCGATATACACTGACTAAAAAAATTGTCGTATTTCGATTAAGTGATTTAAATTCTGTTTATTATTTAAATCGTTTGTAAAAGATTTACAGTTAAAAAATTATTGAGATATTTAACATCATGATTTGGATTCCTAAAAATTATTCAAATCATAAAAGGATTTATAATTCGAATACTCTCCTAAAGTGAAAAGTGTCTTTGATTTAAATAATTTTACTAGTGATTTATGAATTAAATATTTTTTCTACTACCGTGCGTAAAATACTCACTTTACGCACTCTCTAAGATAAGAAAGTAAGGTATTTTACGCACTAGTGCGTAAAGTAAAGCTGACATATTTTTTGACGTTTACTGACATATTTTTTGACGTTTAGGGCAGTGCGTAAAGTAATATAACATTATTTTTATTTTTTCATATATTTTTCGATAGTAGAAAAAATTTTGTATGCTACTCATGTGTAAAGTAGCCTTTTTTATTCATGGATTCCCATTCATAAAAAAAGATTCACTTTACACACTTGTTGCATAAATAACTATTTTAAGTGATTCGTTGTGGCTCCGATAGTATAGTAAACATATTATTATTCAGTGGAGTCCTTACTGATATGGATTGTATACATTCTCAATGATATGGTTTTGTCTAGATATACGCATCTACTCCCCAGACTTATTATTTTTACTTGCCATTTTTAATTTTTAAGTCTTTAACTGCTGAAGCTTTGTTTAGTTGTCGCATGTTTTAAATCATTTTACTAGCGATTTATCAATTAAATATTTTTAAGTGATACGTTATAGCTCTGATGGAAAATTACGTTTTCAATGAGAGATATACGGATCTACCCCCCAGACTTATTATTTTTATTTCTCATTTTTAATTTTTGGCTCTTCAACTCCTGAGGCTTGATTTAGTTGTCGCAACGTATTTTTTTTCGAAAAAAGATTAAAATTAAAAAAAATATATTTGCCGAAACTTCAACTTTGTACAGTGTACAGGGTGGCTCGAATTTGAGTCTATGTATGAGCATCTCGAAAACTGTAAGAGATACAGTGGCGGTCAAATTAGGTCCAAATTTCGCATTTAGGTGCCTAACAACATGCCTTTTAGCAAGTTTGAGAATTTCGAGCAATTCCGGAGATATCCGTAAAAAAACAAAATTTTTAAAAATCCTTTTTTTTTCCTGGGCTTATTTAAAAACAGATTTCACATTCAATTGCATTTTTGCATTGCCACTTTTTCCGCTCTATCCGACGGTGGTATCCAGTTTGGAATACGACGTTTTGTCTTTAAGAGGTCATCATCAAATATCTTTTTTAAATGCAAACATTTTTTTTTTCGTTTTTCAGATGATATTGGTATTATGAATATTTTTTCAAATTTCTTTTATTAATTTTTTTTGTTTTTTTTTTTTGAAAATACTTATTTTGCTTTGGCGTAATTTTAAATAGTTTAAGCTATTTTTGAAACTTTTATATTCCATAAAAATATTTTATTTTGTTTTTTGTGTTAAGTGGAAAATTGGAGCCTATATTTTTAATGGAAATAAAGAATAGTAAAGCTAAATAAATAGGTTCGTTTATTTTTTACCCCAAAACAAAATAAATAATTAAAAAAAAATTAAATAAAAAAAAAAAGATAAAAATTAAAAACACATATTTATGTAACGCCAATATCATCTTAAAAACGATAATAGTATATTATGATATAAGTGTATAAGAGCGCCTTTAAAGCACGCGCCACATATTTCAAAACACGACGCGCAGCGGAGGGTTTTGTAAGTCGCAAGGGCTTTAAAGGCCTCTTATACACGTATATCATACGCTATTTTTTATTACGAATGCATCATAATCGCAAAAATGCCTTATATATTAAACTTAAGGGATATATTGACGAATATATTAATCTGTCACATTTGACATGATCAAATGTTCCTATAGCAACCTTTAAAAAAGTAGGCGCATCATAAACATCATTTTAAGCACGCTGCAGCGTGCGATAATCGTTGATTATGATGCATGCGTAATAAAAAAGAATTAATATTTGTATTTAAAAAAAGAAAGTTGATGATTACCCCTTGAAGACGAAACGTCGGATTCCAAGCTGAATACCACCATTGGACAGAGGGCAATCCACCAATTTGAAATCCGTTTTAAAATAAGCTCGGGAAAAAAACTAAAACGATTTTTCAATACATCGGTTTACGAATATTTCCGGAAATACTCGGAATTTTAAAGCTTTCTAAACGGCATATTGTTAGGTACCTAAATGCGCAATTTGCCTAATTTGACCGATATTTAAGGTGAGTTTTAGCCCATGTTCAAGTAAACACCATTCACTGAATCTGATAATGAACTTTAATTTGACATAATATAACATACGATTGCCAAGAAAACGGGTAATACCATAATATGATATGATATGGATATGATATGGACTAAACTACAGTTCGCGACTTGGCAACACGGCGGGGCAAGACACGTCCAAATAGGAAAATATTTAAGTTTATTGCATTATTGGCGAGCGACACTTTTAATACCGGAGTAGGCATCTGTTGCGTAGCTATATACATCTGTGGTATTATTGAAATAATTACCATAAAGATGTAAACAATTTCTAATAAACCTTTTTGGTTCCTTTTATGTTAGTCAAATTATTCAACATTAGCTCAAATATGATTAATTTGAAAGCCCGGGAAAGCCGTATTTTTAATTTCGCATAGACATACAAAAATAAAACTAGCAAGGTACAAAATCCTAATGAGGCATTAGAATGCGAAAAAGACAGTGCTTAATTACGTTCTGAGGCGCCAAACCATCGGGTCATCAGACGTTACGTGCTCGAGTCTGCACTCCTGCAATGGATGGATTGCCACGACACGATTGACATACATGTGTGGGTGGTTGCTGACCCTGTTGCATATTAATGGCACTGCGACTTAATTTATTACCGCCGATTCCACCTGCATAATTCGTGTCAATTGCCGGATATATTTTACTATCGATAGAGGTACGTAATGTATCAATCACATGTTGCTTAATTCCTGATATATATACGGGTAAATTAGAATGTTAAACAAGTCGGTATACCTAATTATTAGATACTTATTAAGCCCGAACAGCGTCAGATATAAAATATGTAGGTAATTGCATCGATTATGAAAAGTTATTGATTTTAGAATTCAAAAATAACAAAGTTACAAGAGATACAGTTGAAAGCCAGTTTATTTCCAGGGAATAAAGCTTTCTTAAAAATAGAAGTCATCAAAAAACCCGGATGATTTAAAACTAATCTTCAAGAAGATTTATTAACAATTCCCTCCGCTCGCTACGGGGGCGCAACAAACAAACACTAATCAAAACTAACCCTAAGCATGCGCAAGATCAAGAAAAAAAACTTATTACAAATATAACCTTAAAAAAACAGGTCATATCACTGGAATCGAACCCAGGCCGCCGCGCCGTGCCGCTGCGAAAACGCACTATTTAACCACTGAGCCACGAGGATCACTGAAAGCAATCCCCTGGATCAAAAAGACATCTATTTGTCAGAAATGTGTTTACAATGCCCATGACTCGTCAGGCGGGAGGACTCGGGCGGATATTTCCAAGAAAAAGGTTTTTAGAAATATCTGCCCGAGCCCTACCGCCTGATGAGTTCTGCGCTCACAATGTTTACATTTGTATTTTTGTCACTTCACACATGGCCCTCCGCTCGCTTCGGGGGCGCAACCAACAAAAACTAACTCAAGGCAGGCTCAAAATTAAGAAAAAAAACTGTTTACAAATATAACCTTGAAAAAAAACATGTCTTATCACTGGAATCGAACCCAAAAACCACTGAGCCACGAGGCTCGCTGCAAGCAATCTCCTGCACCATAAAGACATCTATTCATCAAAAATGTGTTTATAATGCCCATGACTCGTCAGGCGGGACTACTCGGGTGGATATTTAAAAAAAAGGTTTGCAGTTGGATGTGAGTGCTTATTTAAAGCGAAGTTAAGACGGAAAATTTTTGAGTATCTATTCTTAAAGTGTTATGAGCTAGATATTTTTAAAGGCCTTGCATTCAAGTTATAAGATGGCCTAGTAATTGGTCTAAAATATTACCTTTATAGTTTGAGGTTATTGGTTATTGTTTCTCTCTTTCTTGGCAGTCACAGAGTTGTTCTTGTATGTACTGATTTCAGTGTCGCCAACGTAATAATTTTACACTATATGCACTGAAGCGAAGAATTTAAACGTAAATTATAACAGTCAATGGCAGGTCGTGTGTGCGGTAGGAGAATGCTCGCCGTCAAATGTCAAAGCACTGTCAACTGCAAAATTATAACAATTGAAATTGACAATTTACTGTATTGATATAAATTCAATTGTATTGATATAATAGTGATTTTACTGATTACAGTACGATTGTACCGACAAGAGCATATACAGTAACAGCACCCCTGTTAGCTATACGTCATCGCCATAGGACGATTGGAATATAAATGTTCATTAAATATACATGTTTTTCATGCGTTGGGTTAGTTTTCGTTGGTTGCACCTTTAGGGTTTACCCGCTGCGAAGGCGCAACCAATAAAAACTAACCCAACGCATGAAAAGCATGTACATTTAATGGAATTTATATTTATATCGTCCTATGACGTATAGCCAGCATGTGCTGGTACTATATATGCGTCCAGGCACCTTGTGGGGGTTAGTTGGTAAAGTTCATAGGCAGATAGTTGGCGAATGGCCATATTTAAGTGTTACTTAATGTATTTAAGATGGCAATAGTAACTTTGGTTAAATGTCTTGTATTACTTTCAGATAAAATGCCGAGAAAATGCCTGAAAGCACAGTTGTTATGTTATGAGCGAAAAGAGAAGCAATTCGTCTTGTTTTGGGATTAGGGGAAACAATTTATCGCCCGTTTGGACCTCGAGTAGCATTCTTGTGAGCCCAAGTGTGTGTCGGAGTCCCGCCCGCTCTTATTTGAGGCTCTAAATTTCTATCTCTTTCTTCACTCTTCTTTTGCTTAGTGATATGCCTTAGGATATGTGAATAATATCTTATTCCCTCTTTGAATTTGTTATCTTTTCGGTAATGTTGCCTGAAGTGATAATGTCACTACACTTTAAATTCATTTAAATTCTCTGAGTACCTATCTCACCTGCCACACGTAAAGACAGTATGTTCTACGGAATCAGTATCGCCACATTATACAGGGTGTTTCGGGAGGATAGGGAAATATTTTAAGGACGTGTTCTGGACGTCAAATTAATAAAAAAAGGCATATAATCATGGGTCCGGAAATGCTTTCTTTCCGAGATACAGGTTGTCAAAAAAAAATCATATTTTAAAATGGTACGCCACAGTTTTTTTTCAAAATAGATATTTGCTTCTTAATGAAGAGTAAATTCCAAAAATAAATGTATCTTGAGTTTTCTTGGTTGAAGAGATCGTTTTCGAGTAATAATCAAAATGCAAACTCTTTTGGGATTAGTTTTTTCAGAAAATGCCTGCAGAGAAACAGTATTTTGATTATAACTCGAAAACGATCTAGCGAACCAAGTAAACTCAAGAGACCTTTTTTCTTTAGAATTGACTCTTTGATGTAAAACCTTAAATAGTTTTCGAGATTTTTAAGAAAAACTGATTTTCCCATTTTTTTTGGCACCCTGTATCTTGGAAAGAAAGCATTTCCGGACCCATGATTTTATGATCTTTTTTTCTCAATTTGACCTCCCGAACACGTCCTTAAAATATTTCCCTTTCCTCCGGAAACACCCTGTATACAATCATCTTCGGTCTTTCCAAGTCTCCTGGTATATATTCAAAAAGATGACCAGATGTGAGCAAAGAATATTATAGTGTTGAATTTTCTTTGACGTGAGTAATAACCTCTATTTGCAATGCATCCATCGGCGTATTTCTAGAACAAACTGAATCTGTTCAAATATCTTAATTGGTTTTAAATTACAATGTGTCATATTTAAGATATAATTTCGCGCTTAACGTTTCAATGTCTTAAGTTTAGTGAAGATTTTCAAATTTGATTTTAAAATTTTCATGACATATATTAGCTCATATATTAATTCAATCATAGAAACGCAATTTTCATTCGAAGAATCCGTGGTGTTAATTCAGCTAACCTTCCACTCTCGCATAGTCGTTTCTTATTAAATACGTATGTCTCAATTTATTGCTCGTAATCAAGTCTTTCTATAACTTATTCACCGTGCGTAACTATTATAATTAGATAACCTTTAGATTTATTATTTCCTTCAACCAATCACGCTACATTTACATTACGTATCACTCCTTATTTTTCATCTGGAAATATTTTAATTCTCTATAAAATAACCGTCAGAATAAAATTGATGCATTATATTTATATTAGAGAGATACCTAATGCATTCTGCGATATCCTGATTAATAGATACGACTCTTGCAAAAACAGTGGTTATGGCATGGCTACACAGCCCCAGTGGTATCAATTTTGAAAAATAAAAATATTATATTACTTTATCGCTTTCGTAAAGTACATGGTAAACTGAACTGGTAAACCTGTTTTTTTGCGTCAAGAGCGGGCACCGACCATGCCTCTCTATCTCTGAGAAATGGTGTGCTTTCTTTTGATGCCCTAATAGCCATACATAATTCAGCGTTTGCAAGGATGCATCAGCAGAAAGAAAGTGCTGGCACATTGCGTTTTGAAGGACAAACTATAATCATACTTAAAACATTCTTCATAAGTCACATTAGCTATTAAATTTTGATCATGATTATTTAATGGTATGTATACCACGCAGATAGACAAAAATTAGCATTAGGCGCATCAAATGGTAAATGGCGGGATATTACCCCGATACATAGGTTTTCTATATTTTCTTAATACAGCACTCCACACGTTTCGATTTTTGCTTTCTGCTCAAAGAGGGAGGCTTGAAAACTTTCTACGCTGCAATACACTGAAGATTATACAAACGATTTAGCTAAAAACGAAATGGTTTTTATCGGTTAATATTGACGTGAAACACTAGATAATGGAAAAAGAGAACAAGAAAGTCAAATCTGCTGTAGGCTGCTTCTCGCTAAATGAAATGATTTGAATTATGTTGGAGCGATGAAAATATCAAGTTTCATACGTCAATATTTAGAAAGCAACCAACATTTTGAGTATAACGCATTAATTTTCGAAACCGCTGAAATTGTATTGGCTTTAGTATAGTCCCTCTTAGTTTTTCTGCTTTATGGATATCGACAATATCATAATTTAGGGTTCCTTCTGGCGTTCTGGTCATGAGAAAGTAATTTTTTCTACTTCCGGTGTGAACTAGATTCTGTCATGAACTCGGTTTAGGTTCGTCAGAAAATTATCTAATTGAGACCATATGATAAAGATGTGATCAACGGATCAACGTACTCTTTCCATAACGTAGGTTTAGTACTGTGTCTCTTAGACCATCTTTTTCGAAATACATGGTAAAGAGGTTTGTGATGACTGGGATAGTGATGATCACTGAAGGCGTCATCGATTTGAGTGGCTATTAACCATGAAATAAATATTTTTCAGAAAATGTGCCTATAATTCTATAACATGTGCTGAAAATCGCTGCGCTATTATCTCATTAAAAATATTACTTAAAATGCGTGTTAGAACAGAATATTCAATATTGAAGGCCGGGTAGTACTAACGCCATCTAGCTTAACAAAAACATGACCCTCTTAGCGCATAAATTCATTAATTAGTCCCGACTTACGTACGTCACCCCTGCATTAAAGCACATTTAAGAAATATCGAATATCGCTTTCTAAATGTGTACTAACTAACGACTAATATCATAACGTCCGACCTAAAGTAACGAACAACAAAACGTACCCAGAATGTTTCCTGATATTGCATGACCGTCGTTTTTATTATTTTTGCCGACTGACAGCATAATAAACTAAGAAAACAAAGAAACAGACGCTAATTTCTCCCTCGACTGAAAAGCACTCATCTTTTCACCTGTCCGCTCTCTCATCACGGTGACGAGAACATCGCAATGTTAGTTTGCACGAGTGGCCTTGTTGCCACATTTATATCTTTGAGACAGATCACTATAATTTAATCTGTGGCTATACTAAAAAACTTACGAATTTTTTTTGCTTCAAACTGTTCTCAAATATTAACTGTGACATATAAGAACATAAACAGCCGTTGCAGAAAAATTTCTGTAGTTAAGTTGTTGAGTATTGACATAAATTTCTGAAGTAAATAATCTCTCAATAATATATTTATTAATAATGAAGAGGAAGTCACAACTTCGATTAAAAACATCCTCAGGTAAATTTAAAAAATACACGCGATACAATCAGAAAAATCACAAGTAGACGGACTTCAAATGAAGAAAAGTGCAGACGTGTTAACTAAGACGAACGATATTTTCTGATCAGAGGTGGAAAGCTGTTAAAAAATTCTAACCTTAGCACCACAATGGTATACAGATCGGTCAAGAACTGAACAGGGAACCGGAGCCGGAGTATTTGGGCCAGGAACCAAATCCTGCGAAGTAAGGAGAATACTCGGCCATATTCCGGCTACAGGTAGATGTGCGCAGTTCAACCTCAACAGAACCATAGGAAGAAAGAGTTTGACATCTTCTCAGATAGTCAAGTAACCATCAAACCGCTGAGCTCACCAACAATCAGCTCCAGAATGGTATGGGAATGCCTAGATAGGCTAAACGAACTAGGCAAGAACAACAAACTATCCCTTCAATGGATACCAGGACACGCTGGGATAGAAGACAACGAAAAAGCAGACAAATTGGCAAATGTAGGAGCACAAACTCTGCTTTTACGATCGAAACCTTTCTGTGGCGTGAGGACGCATAACTACAAGGAAAGGAGCAAACCAAATGAATCAGTCTACGGGAACGCCTTCCAGGGTTAAGGCAATTGGAGGCGTATCTAGGGCCTTTTCATCCAGGAAGACCAAAATACATTATAACACTGAGTAAGAACAATCTACGCATCCTCACCGGCTTTCTTACGGTCCACTGCCGGTGAGAAGGCACCTGTAGAGAATAAAAATTGAAATTGAAGACAGTTGCCAATTCTCTGAAGAGGGAGAGGAAAGCCAGGATCACCTCCTCACGGAGGCGGTCGCGAACAGGCGAATGGTCTCCTTCGGATGCTGCATCGTCGAACAGGGGGAACTTCCATCCATAGAACCATCCAGACTACTTTCTTTTAACAAAGCACTGAAGTTGGATGAGGTACTCCGATTGAAATTCATATCAACGGAAGCGCCAATGAAGGGGGACACAATACAGATCGCAGTGTACTAATACCCCCAAGCTCATTAATTCATTCAACCTCAGCACCACACGTGTTTTAGGGAGAAAAGTAAATAAACGATTTTTGATATATGCAAGTTCTAGCAGAATATGAGTGGACATAATAAAATTCAGTTGATAGTAGTAGCAATGGGCGCTTTAGCTATGAGCAAAAGGTTTTGAAGCAGGCTCTGAAGCTTATAAAACAAGAAAACTTAAGAATGTGCCAGAGAGAGCGTTGCCAAGTGAACAGGTTTGTTATGGTCTAATTTAGTTATTTGTCTATAATTTTTTAAATTTCAACAACTAAAACAATAATTTAAATGCAAATTTTCCTCTAAGGTTATTCGTGACGTAAAATCTCTTTTGAAAACTAGTATGTACAGGATTCAAAAGAACTAGGCTCATAACCAATAAATATTAGACATATGGACCTATCAAGAAACGTAGACATGGTAGTTATAAGGATCCAGCCAATAGTAAACGTCAATCGTCAATAAGTTGCACAATTCCACAAAAAAGTGGAAATTTTGTTCAAATTTGTAAGAAGACTTTAATGAATATTTTTGCAGTGACAAGTAAAAAGTTGCATGTAATTGCCGCTAAAAAGAAAGCAGTTGACACGTTTTATTTGGATAAAAGGACATGTTATGAAACGTCTAAATTTTTCGAGGATCATCGTAAAGACCAAAGGGCTCATATAAATTCGATACCATTATACAAGGGCAAAATCTGAATATTTAAGCCCAGATTTAAATGCAAACAGATTATTTAGTGCTTTCCAAAAAAAGTCATCCTGCAACTGCAGTAGCATAAAAGCTTTACAGGTCTGTTTTTAATAAAGACATTCCAAAAGTTTCATCTTGCAGACCAAGAATACGTGCTATACTTGCAATCGGTTTGATTGTGAAGTTCGTGCAAATATCGGAACAAGTAGGCAAGCTAAAATAGAACTAGACGTTCATAAAAAAAAGCTGAAAATGCTACAAACATTTTAAAAGAAGATACCTACCAGTCCCTACTACCAGGAAGTCAATTAGGTTGCTTATCTATGGAACTTGAACAGGTAATGTTTATTCCCACATTGGTACATTTACCGGTATAATTTCGGAATTCATGTAGGTGATATAAATAATACATATATGTTTTTATGGCATGAAGGTATGGGAGGACGTGGTGCGAATGGGCGAAGGCAGAAATTTTTCGCCTTCGAAATAATGGATTCAGTAATAAAAGATCTGTGGTCAACTGATGTGATCTGCGGTGGCCAAAATACAAACAAATATATTTTGTTTGTTATAATATCTCTGATTGCCAAACGTCTGTACAATTCAATAGAGCTTTATGTCCTGTGACAGGGAATTTGTGTTATTGAAAAACGCATACCTGATGATCTTGTTAACGTCGTCGAGTGAGCAAGATTCAACCCACCATTTGAGGTGGTCAATGTGATTCAGTTTGGATTTAAGTACATTAAACTACCTGCAGACTTTTTGCTAAATACTTCTATGCTTCATAAAATCGTGTCATCATCTCTTGACAAAGCAGTTACCATACTTTTGGATTGAAAGAGGAAACCCCACGAACGTAAAAACAGAACTTGCATTTTCTAATGTCCAGGAATGGAGTTACACCAATGATTTTAAAAAGTATAATTGTGACAGGTTGCTTTAATGAATGCTGAACTACTCAGACTCTCTCCAGAAAATAAAACATCTGAAAACAAAAAGAAAAATATCCCCTTTATGTTACCCTATCTGAGTAATCCACTACATCAAACAATTTATAAAGAACTACTAATGATGCATACAGAATCAGGGATCTGAAGATGTCCCAGATATAACAACCTTCGAGATTGAAAATGCACTTAGACAAATGAAGAACAGTAGAGCACCGGGTGACGATGAAATAGTGATAGAAGCGATCAGAACAAGAGGAAGGATGTGTCCAGCGGGCTCTTAGTAAAATGTTCACAGAACGCCTTTTACAGGATGTAATCCCGACCAAGTAGCATAATGCTGTTATTGTTGTTCTTCATAAGAAGGGTGATACCACTGACCTCGGCAACTACTCTATTAGCCTTCTCTCACATATATGCAAACTCATTACCAGAATAATAACAAATCGTCTAGATCCTAAATTAGATGCATATCAGGCCAAAGAATAGGCTGGCGTAACAAACGACCATCTTCGGGTGATGAAAATATTAATTGAGAAAACCATATAATACATCAAACCCCTAATTCTAATATTGGTCGATTATCAGGAAGACTTTGATTCTGTCCATCAAGATAAAATGTTGGAAGCCTTATTGGTAGCATGTAGATATATATCGCTTAAAAAAATATCTATGAAACGGCAACGGCTAGTGTTAGGGCACATTCTGACACAAATAAGTTTCTAATGCGAAGAGGAGTAAGACAGGGAGACACAATATCATCCAAGCTTTTCACGGCTCTACTGGAGTTAATATGTAAGGAAATCAATTTTGGTACTCATCAGGTGTCAACATCGATGTCACAAAAACTAGCTATATGACGAACCAAGTCAAGACGAATAATCTTATGGTAAACAACACTTCACTAGAGCAGGGCTCATCGTATAAATATCTGGGTCATGAAATTAAAATCAGCAGAGACAACCAAACACATGAACTAAAGAGAAGGATTGGTTTGGCCTGGGCCGCATTTGGGAGGCTCGGATACATCTTCAGGTCCAATATCCCGGTATGCTTAAAGCGCAAGGTTTTTGACCAGTGTGTTCTGCCGGTCCTGATACGGCGCCGAGACATTGACCCTAACTATGCAATCGTCAAATAAAACCAGAATTGCACAAAGAAAAATGGAAAGATCTAAGCTGGTAATATCTTTGAGCGATCGGATTGCTAACAATGAAATAAAACAACGTACAGGCGCTATGGATGCTGTGACAAGGATAGGTCAATTAAAATGGAACTGGGCGGGTCATGTGGCGAGATTATCAGATGGATGATGGACGAAAAAAATTATCGAATGGAGACCCCGAGAGGAAGGGTACTAACGAGATGGACGGCCGATATTAAAAGAGTGAATACCAACTGGATGCAAGCAGCCCAAGATCGACGAAAATGGGCAGAGTTACGGAAGGCCTATGCTCAACAGTGGACTAGATGATGCGATAGATGGTGGCTGTGTGATGATGATGAATTATGCATGAAGTATCAGCAGCTCGAATTGAATAGAAACCTGGCAAATCCTTTTCCTTGAACTTGAAAAATGCTGTGCCACTGTCCCTTCCTATATTTTTCAATTATTTTGCCTTACTTCATATTCATTCGCATTGTTCTTTTCGCCGTGTAATTAATTTATGCAAAAACTCATATTGTGCTAATTTCCACTTTCTTACCTAATTTCTGAAAAATTTTGTTAAAAAAAATTAATGTCACATCACTTTCCTATTTTTCTTTGAATATATCTTGTACATTTTAAGTTTAAGTTTTTTCAGCTTTATGATTTATTTTCAAATTAGATTTCCGTTTGTCTCTACCCTTATTTTAGATGTTGATAAACCCCTACTAAGCTTTTTATTACTTCTTTCTTAAATATTTCAAAAGTTTCGTTTTGGCACTTATCTCCTTTGTTACTTCCACTCTTCCTGATAAGATGAGGAAAAGTGTAGGAAAAATATTAATATAAGTATAACATGTAGTTGTATCATTTTTATTACTATTTATTTAGCATTTTACTTACATTGCCTTAAGTTTTAAGTATTCATGAGGTCGTGCGATCATTTCTTTGACCTGGCGGTTGTTAAATTGATCAATTTCAGGTCCATTTAAAGGTACACTAATTTTTCCTTACATTTAAAATAATATATATTTATTTATAAGACTAGCTCAAAAAGATCAAATAAAAAGGTCACTCATTTTCATGATGTATATAAATGGGAGTTGTATAATGGTCATACAGCTAAGATAATGAAAAGTGCCCAGTTGTAAGTGATGCGGCTCACTGCAAACAAGAAATTTATAATTTTTGGAATCATTTTTTTCCAACATTCTTTCAAGTAACAGGTGTGAGCATGCTTACATCTTGTTAAGTCTGCTGCGTTTAATATCTTACCACTTACCTTACAAGTGTTTGGATTATCTCTCCAATTAGAGCCGCTTGCTCTGGCTCCAGGGTGTAAGCAGCACAAGTGCTAGTTAAGTAACCCCATCGAGATAAAACAAAAGGAGACGATATCACCATTTGAATAATACTATAGAAGAGGGTATCGGTAGGCGTGGCTAAGTGTAGGAACAATATGGCTACTTTATCAGAGACGAACTAAGTAGATTTTTTTATAATCATTTATTCTTAGTTTTGATTTCTTTTATTTAAAAATATCACAAACACAAAAATCGAGATGACCTGACTGAAGACCTTTGTTACTTAGTTAGCAAGCTAATACCTACAAAAGTTATACATAATAATATGGTTATCCTAATTTAGCGTTTACCATTAGCAACTGTTTCACTATTAAAGATACAAATATGCTTAAATTATAGGAAAATTAGTGTCGAACACATTTGAAATTCGTTTTTTCACATTTGTATGACTATGATACCAAATTGTCGGACTCCGATGAAAAGTACTATCTTCAGCACTTGTTACACATTCTTTTATGCAGGCTAATTTAAGAGGGCAATTATAAAAAAAAATCAAAATGTATAAAGCCTTACTTATTTATTGTCCGTTAAATAATATATTCTTGTTACTTTGATGCCTTATATTAGTTTCTTTACTTTGCTTACCTAAATAAATTATTCTAATATTTAAATACCTTTCAATGACACTTTGATCAAGAAAATTCTGTGATGGTCAAATACTTACTGCTCGAAATTCTGTATAACTAAATTAGAAAAAGTATTTGAAAGCACAAAATTCTTGAGAATAGCATTCAATATGTTATCAAAACAGATGCCCCCAACACATAAAATAGCAATTTCGCGTTTCAAAAATACTTTAAGTACGGCTCTGTTTCTTGTTTATACTAACCTATGAAAAGTTATTTCCGTAGATTGGTTCTTGTGTATACCGTATCTGCTACAGCAACTGCGCATAGCACAAGACACCATAATGATTTACTCAAAACTAACAAAAATATCACAAAAATCTTTTAAAAACACTATTTAAGCGGATAGAAACCTCTCTCTCGATGCGGTGACATAAGTGTAGTAACAACATGGCGGAGTTGAACAACATACGTCGGTCACGTAATGTCGCCTCCTTTATATTTTATCTCGATGAGTGGCCCTAACGAAGCTGAAAAAATCAACAGGGAAAATACTATTTTAGTATTTTCCCTGTTGATTTTTTCAGCTTTGTTAGGGTCATTTAACTAGCACTTGTGCTGTTTACACCCTGGAGCCAGAGCAAGCGGCTCTAATTGGAGAGAAAACCCAAACCCTTGTAAGGTAAAACATGAATCCTCCACAACAATATAGAACATATCTACATCTTACCAATTAGTCGCGTCACCCTTTACTTTAAAAGACTCGGTTGAGACATATTTTTCATCTATTTAACTGCATTAGTTGATGAGGTAGAAACTGGCTATGTGGTCAATCTAGTTGCTATGAAAGTAAGACATAAACGCTGAATGAACTCACATCAGATTTTTCTTTTTCGATATGCTGCTTATTTATTTTTATTAAAAAGAATGCAATTATCTGGCAATCGAAAATTTAGTGTTAAAATTCAATAAAATGATACAAAAAATTAGTTATTAACTGAAAAAACTTAGATATGGCAACATGGTGAAGACGTCCTAGCAAAACGATTCAGCCGTCTGTCACTCAAAGCAGGCCACAATGAGCTCTGTCACTCACCCGTCTCCCGGTTCCTTGCCCCGTGCATCCCTTGCCACTCATTGTCTGATAGTCTTCTTATTACTTGTCAACCCTCACTCGTTAGAGCCCATCAACATCAGGGCTTTCGTTTATACCTTTATTTGAGTTATCTTTTCGTTGCTATTTCGGTTCGGTGTTTATTTGGCGAGAAATGAGAGCTTTATTTCTATCGAAAAGGTTTTGTTTTCATAATTTTGGTATAAAATGGTATTACTTCAAATCGGATTAAGATTTGTTAGGTTAAACAAAAAATGCCCGAAGATATTGTCGAGTGGTAGTGTCAGGTACAAATTGGTGGAACATTAATGATATGCCAGTCAATATAACGCCGCTCGAAATTGCCATCACCCCAACTAAAACTACCCAAAACATTGTTTTCAGAAAACAGAAAAACCAAAATCTAAGCAAATATGTCTATCTGTAACTGTTTATCAATTAAAGTAACAAATAAATTTACCTGATTTAAATACGCGCATAATGGAAATGGGTCCAAACTCTGAAATTCGAGGAATTTCTGATGCATTTTTACTCACAAATGGAAAACGACAGCATCAAACTTTTAAGGCTATGCTGTAGTTACAGAACAAACAAACTGAATATACGATTTTTCATTAATATATTTTTTCGGCATTTAAATATCTAGTTTTTTATTTATGCAGTTTAAAAAAGATACGATTTTCCACAAGATGGAATAAAATAATAAGAAAAAATTTAGAAACTAAATAAAACAACAATAACCTATAAACAAATGGTACAAAATAATGAGTACCTTCAGCATACGTTTGATCAGAAATTGGGTTTTCTAGATCAACACGTGAATTAAGAAATGGTTAAAGTTATACATGACTTGGAAGCTAACCAAAAACTTGTAAAGAAAGCGGGAGAAGTGTTTATTGAGCAGATCTTAAGACACCATAAATATGAAAAGCAATACTTTTATGTCAGCTAGAAGCAGTAATACAGGGTAGCATGTTACAAGTCATTAATACTATCCAAACTGATACAAGGCTTTTCCCAAAGAACTTTGAAAGACAGCATTATGAAGTTAAGGAATGGGATGACATTGGAGAAAGCGGGGAGTAACGACACCTGCCTGCGTTAGACACAACTTTGGAAAACACTATAATTTTTCGTTTTACAGGAATGGGACGATACAAATGTGTATTTTCATCCGAACAAGAAAAATAATTACTCGAGTGTGTACATAGTACGGACAGCAGATCATTTGGTCTGACAACTACTGAGCTGAGACGATTGGCATATCAGCTGGCTCAGAGAAGTAGTCTACTACACATCTAATGACCAAATAGCAAGGCTCGATCAGTTAAAGGCTCGATCAGTTAAAGTGTTTCTTAAAGACACCTCAGAACTTATACCTGCTTACTTATTTCGCTGCGAAAGACGAAGCGTCTGTTTTAAAGTTGTTCGATGTTATGGAAAGATCGTAGATTGTAGATTGCTAGGGAGTCGTTTCGGCTAGTTTCGGCCGCCTGGCCCCGCTACCTTTTTAACAACAACTTAATTTGCGTCCAAGAAACGTAGGCTTCTTCCCAACGCAGCATTTTTTTGGAAGGTAGTTGACTCACTTCTTGAGGTGATGGCTGTACTCCTTCAAGGTACTTGAGCCTTTTGCAGAGTTGGGTTGGACATTGGCAGAGTAGATGTTCTGCGGTTTCAGTTGCATTATTGCAAAATCTGCACTGGCCGTCTTCTGCTTTGCATATTACCTTAAGCTGATATTTTACCGGGCAGTGTCCAGTGAGCAGGCCGGCGAGAGTTCAAATATCTGCTCTGTTCATGTCTAAGGGCTGTTCTGCTCTTTTCGCAAAAATGGTGATAAACGTTTTCGCCTGTCTTAGTCCTGGAATGTCTCTTCAGATGGTATTTTTCCCATTTGTTTAGTTCTTCGGTGATGCGGCTCTTCATAAGGCCTCAGTAGGGATGCTTTGGAAAGAGTGAAGGACAAGTTTAACTTGCGATCAACAAGAATCTACAATGTAGACGAGACTGGATTAACTACGGTGCCGAAAATCAAATCAATATTTATTGTTATGAAAGGAAAACATCAAGTGGGAACACTTACTTCAGTTGAAAGGGGTTGGCTGTTAACTGTTGTTTTGTGTATGTCGGCTGCTAGTCATTTTGTGCATTGTTACTTCATTTTTGCAAGAATGCAAATGGCCATATAAATGAGTGAATACAAACCCATATTTTTATTGAGTAGATGCATCATTTTATAGAATACGTTAATATATCCAAAGATGATCCAGTGTTGTTGCTCTTGGACAGCTACGCAACACGTACAAAAATCTAAAGTTGATAGATCTTGCCAAGAAACACGGGGTTGTCCTACTATGCTTTCCGCCCTACTGCATTCACAGATGCAGCCTCTGGATTAATGGCACCATTAAGCACATTCTAGAGACAGGAAGCCAAAACGTGGTAAAGGGTAACCCTGGGAAGGTAGTCGCCCAGTATCACGACGGCAGACTATTTGGTCCAGCTTATGCTAGAGCTGCAACTATCCAAATCGTTGTCTGAATTTTCTTACACGTCATGTATTTGAAGAGGCTGACTTTGCAATGCTGCTCAGATAACTGAGCGAAGGCCTGCAGACCAAGTTGGAGATAACGTGATTGAGAAAATCTCAGAAAGAGAAAGTTTACCTGCAGCTGGCCCTTCCTGGCAGAAAACACTAGACCATAAATTTTCTAGCCTATCACCCAGGGAACTAGGAAAACTGCCAGGGCAACAACACTTGAAAAAAAATTCGATACCTCCCCATCAACCGAAAGCTGCAGTGAAATATTTGATGAAATCCGTAACTTTTGCTGTATCTCCTAAGAACATAATGCCAGTTCATCATAATAACAGGAAAACAACTAACATAAATAAACATCGCAATAAGGCAGCAATTTTTACAGATTCACCATATAAGAAGGTACTTAGAGGCTAGCATGCTGAAGAAATATAAATCTGTTAGTGCCCAAAGAATGAAGAGGAAGATTGTTTCTAAACGAAAAAGTTGCGACGAGCAAACAAAAAACATAAAAGAAAAGCCAACAGAGGATACTAATTCCGAGGAGGAAGATAAAAATACTGAAGGCATTGAAAATAATACATTATGTGTTTATTGTCAGGGAAATTACTTCGTGCCAGCAGGAAATGATGAATGGGTTAAGTGTATTTCGTGCCCGAGCTGGGCACATGAAGGTTGTGGTGGTTGACTGGATGAAGATTTGGATCAGTTCCAATGCGACAGTCTCGTCAAAATACTTCAATCAAGCTTGTAACTCAAGATTTTTTTTTAATAATTTCGTCAGTTTATCCTGTAGATAATGTATGTCGTATTTTGGTGCCAAAATATCGGTTATAAATTAAAATTATTGAGTGCCTTACCTTAGCTACCCGGTTCGGCTCCCACGTTCCCTTATATTACTTTGACCCCAATTGGCTATAATTAATTATTTTAGAGAAACCGGCGGCCAAAATTTTTTAATGGAGAATTTTTGGATCGAAATGTTTTTTAAGTGTCTATTCTAGGTTTTACTATCTCAGCTGATCATGAAAATTACGACTTTATCAGAATTCCTGATTTCCTTCTCTGAACTGGAAATTTTAATCTACCCGGCAATATCAGACAATATGAAAAAATTGCCTTTTCAAGAATTATGTGCATGCATGCTAATATATCGGTCTAAACATATTTGGATTAAATATATTTTTTTAACATATCGCGTGGTATTGGATATTGATTATATCGTGTTTATGCAGAAAACAGCCTCATAATCATTTGGCGCTGATCGCCTAGGGAACAATGACTAAACCCATCCATCTCGCACCGTACTCTCGAATTTTTCGTGCACCTTGTCCCCTAAACTTTCAGACAATACGACCTCTCAGTCGGCCAGTGGCAACTGCAACAATTTATGCCCTATTGTCTTTCATTTGAGCGCATATTTCTCCTATAAGGTATTCTTCTCGGTGGCATAAGGTATTCGCCTTTCAGCCTCTGTGTACCGTATCTCACGAGAGCCCGTATTTATATGGGCGTTCTTCTGCTATCTAACGTCTTATCAGCAACGTCTTGTCAGGGCCTTTGTTGAAGAATAGTGTCGTACACCTGGTACAATTAGTTCTTGGAATTACGTACCGCGAACCGTCGATCCAACAACCATATCAAAGATCAAAACAAACAGTATTTCCTTAAGTCTGATAAAAAATGTAACTAACGAAACCTAGAATGAATAACATTAATATAGTTTTCTTATAACTTGTGCAGTAGTTTGAAAGAAAATACCCCGGTCAAAAAAAATCAGTGAAATAGCTTTTGGGTTCTTAAGGATTAAGATATGAGATGTCGCTGGTTCAAGTATATAAACCACTTTTTCGCTTCACCGAAGTCAATTATTAATGATAATAATATTTGATAATATTCATAGAAAGCTAGATGCGGGGTCATTTAATTTTGATACGACTCACTATTATACCGCTGCTAAGGGATTAGGTATGAAGAAGAATCATGAACAAATTTTCTGAGGCTGGAGTTTGCATAGAATGACGACGAATGTATGCTTATACACATTATTTGTAAAGGGTGTTCATGAAACACACCGGTTTTGATATGGTGTTTGGTGAAGGAGATGGACAGCCTTCATGCCACGAAAATTAATTTTTATGAGATCCTGCATTTGGTCATTAGTTTGGGTTAGTGGTGTCACGTACAGGGGATGCAGACGTTTTAGTAAAACGAAATTTAAAAATATTTATTTTGAGGCAGGTTTAACGTTTTTTCCTATATATTTTCTTGTTTTAAATTTAGTTATAGTCGTATCTTGTATTCGTCGTTTGGCCAAATAATGAGAAGCTACGTAAAATGTAAATACAAAATTAATTTCTATTATGATATATCTTGATTCAATCTGTTCTTTCTTTTCACTGCCATAATTGGAGTTTGTATTACGTGGAAAAATAAATAAAACTGACGCATTTTTCAAGAAATAATGAATATGTTTCACTGTTCCACATTGCTCTATGTACCTAGAACTATTGTTTTTGTATAGTGTTTTATTCGTAAACCATATATTTAATATGTAGCCTACTATACCTGCACGAAGAAGGTTTTGTCATTAATACATTCTCCCTTCACTCTAATATCAGTAGATTGCCCAGTTAAACTCAGTGGCCATCAATAACGATTTTTATTAGACAGACATATCTCGGTTATAAAAAATCGTCCTTAATAATTCCTGAGACAGCTCACTGACCTAAGATAATAAGCAAGATTGCAAAGACCAAGTCGACACAAGTCTTCAATTATTTCTACAACCGCGTTGTCAATAATTCTTTGAAACCAACAATTAAATGCAACTCAATCAATCAACGTACGATTTATTCAAAAGTCACCTCAGATACATCATGCACTATCTGACAGTCATCTTATTTTAGCTTACCTTTTCCATTGGGATGCGATTCTCGAAATCCCATAAAAATTCGTATAGGAAGCATTTATGACGTATAATAGATAGGTAAATATTACACTAAAAAAAACATGTCAGGCAGGAACGTCATTACAGAACGTTTTAACCAGCTGTACTGACTTATGCTTGCAAGAGGTTAAAGTATTTAGCACTTCATCGTACAACCGACGTCGGAGTATGCCATATTAACAACGTCATCATAACACTTATTTACCTCTAAATAGTGTTAAAAATTGGGGCCATTCCGACTTTGGCTTATTTTTTTATGTTCGGCACACACACAAAAGGAAAATCTTATACCACTCAACGAGCGGTGGGTGTGGTGGATGTGGAACTTGAAGCGCTGTAGATTGTAATTTTCGGAAAAGACGTTACTCGGAAGTTGATTCTAGAGCGAGGCAGTCCTTTGGACAAAGAAGTCCCGCAACAGCGACTTTCTAGGTATTGGCAACTGAATCGTATGTTGATGATCAGCTTGTGTCTGACGGGTGTTTCTGTTTGGCACAACTATGGGTGGAGTAATACGTGTCAGCTCGTTCGAACACCTTCCGTAGTGATATCGATACTAAAGAGAGGGGTCCACCACTTTTCTTCGATGTTCAAGATCTTTAGTCAACTCTGCGTCATCTACAAGACGCACTGCTTTCCTCTGTATGGAATCTAATATCTTGAGCAAGTGTTTGGGTGCCGAGCTCTACACATGGGAATAGTATTCCAGAGATGGTCTTGCCTGGACCTTATTGAGCAGTGAGAGCTGATATGGTGTATGCAACTTTTTTACTCTATAGAGTGCTCCTAGCTTTTGTGCTGCTGCCTTGGCGATTTTGGTGACGTGATTATGCAAAGACATGATGTTTTCTACGTTGATGTCCAGCAAGCTTATGGATGAGGCCAGAGTCAGTGTTTGTCCTGTCATTGACAAACTGTCCTGCGGCGTTTGCCTTTTTTTGAGAAGACAGCTGTTTGAGTCTTTTCTGCGTTAAACTGGATATTGTTTTTCTCACCCCATTCCACGATGGCGTCCATATCCTCATTGATGGCAGCAATCTGATTTTCTCGCTCGCGTTGGGAACGAGCAGCGATCACAGGAGTCCGCGACAAAAATGAGGATATAAAAGTGCTGTTGCCTACAAAGCTGTAGGTAGAATTGTTTGTCCTGATTAAGAGATTGTCGATATAGAGCAGGAACAGTGTGGGGGATATTATACACCCTTCAGAAACTCCGGCATTGACGTCGGCTTATGACTGAACCTCCGCCTCTCACTAATCAGGTGCAGAATTCCAGAACAAATTTCCAATGGGCTGTTAGTCATAATTACACACTTTTTGCACCAATAAGTCTGAGTAAAATTATGTAACTTATTTGGTGCAGGTGATCACAACCATATCTGAGAGACAAATGAAGCTCAATAAAATAACAATAGACATCTATAACCTATACCATTTTGGTTTCATCCGACTTTATTGTTGATTTTCATTATCTATTTCTGTACTATCTCCATATACCAGGTATTATTGTATTTTACAAATTGCATAAGGCAAGCATTTTTTTTAGGTCAACCTATTAATCTGCACTCTGGTGGTTCATATTAGGTATGACTTTTAATATTTTTTGTTCTGATTTATTTACCTTATATTTCTATTTGTAAAGAAGTTAGCAAAATTTAATACCTGCTCCGACCTCTAGTAAACAATTCTTTACCTAAATTAACTTCTTGTCGTAGCTCCTCATAAAAACTTAAAAACTTTTATATTGGTACTGGATAATAACCCGCCCTGTAGGCTCTTTAGCATTGATGATCAAATGATTATTGCAAGGAAATGCAAATTAGGAATCCAAAAACTTCATTTTAATAAAGGCTTTGAACCATCTTATTTTGGGAATGCATCGTATTGGAGACTCTTCTAAATGACATGCTTCCTAGCAGTAGTAATTCCAACTACCTCTTTCCCTAAACCAACTTTTGTAATCCAGAGACAGATCTCAGAGCAATGTCTCTATTTCCCATCCATTCCTTTCTTTTTCTTGCATTTCCAGTTTTTAGTAACTATCCTAATTCCAATTCCGTATCATTACTAATTCCTTTCATTTAATATGTGTCAATAGTCATGTGTGAAGCTATCTCTATCCAGAATCCATCAGGCACCTTTCTGAATTCATTTTATTTTGTATCGACGTCCGTCCGACGTATTTATCCATCTTATGGCATACTTTGGAAAATTGTTAAAGCCAATATTGCCTAAACATATTACTTCATACTCCTGATGCAAATACGACGTAGGTATTAAGTCAAATTATGTGATTAGAATTCATGGTTTATTCCAGGTAATCAATAACTTCGAAATATGACATTTTACTGAGAAACCCTTAATTATTACATAACTAGTCATAAATGTGTTTCATATTGCTGATTGGGAGAGGAGATTGAGAGGTGCATTAATGATACAGAAAATGTATCAAAAATGTATGTCCTACATATGGCTAAGAGAAATTAGAATAACATTTGCTACAGATCCGATCAATTATTTGTTACTGAAGGTTCATTGTGAGAACGAAGATAAAAGGTAAAAAAACGACTCTCATTGAACAGCGAGAAAAAAAAAGACCAAAGAGGAATATATGAGCAAAGTGGCTCATTATGAAATGGAGCATCATGATCATATACAAACTTTTGGGAAAATCATCCAAAGCACCATGATTATTTAAACCTAACCTTACTTTACTTTCGATGCTTTAATTCAGAAATAAACTGAAAAATATCAAAAATACTCACGGGTGAGTGTTTGTATGTATGCTGTATAACTTTATTTGCCGATTGTAATTTTCTTTATTTTAATGTATTAACGGTTTTATGGCAAATGTCAATACAAGCATATCCCTTGAATCCCAGTGGATATTGCATAAAAAGATGATTCCGTGCACTCAACTGGGCCTAAATATCTTAAAGACAGAATGATGTTGTTCTTTACAATTATTATATGGTACTACTTAGATCAAAATAGTGTTCACCTTCCTATATCATATATACTCTTATTCTTTATGTACATATTTCCTGCCTCTGCTCTCTGACTTGTGTGACTTGCTTCCAATTTATGTCTACTGTTTGATTTATGTTGTCCAGCCCATATCCAAACTCTTTATTTGTCAAACCCAGTTGCAACATTGTAACTTTGGAACACCATTTTTGTCTTGGTTTCCATAGTGGCGTACCCATTGACATTTTATGTTTGTCACGCACTCCACAATTGCAGTACTATTTGAGCGTCGTCCAACTTCTTCTTTGAAGGTTCTATCACATGCAACGCCCATTCCAAGGCTTTTTGAGTTGTTTTCAATCGGTCTGCGCATTTATTTATAAGTGTCAATATCTCAAGGCTATATAGTGCCACTGAAAGTACGAAAGTTTCATATACGTCCGTCTTAAAGTCGATGGGGCTAATTTGATATTTCAAGATTTAGAGGAGCTTTTCTAGCACTACTCGTATCAAGCCAGTTCTTCTGCTTATTCGATTGACAATATTGGGGGTGTTTGTCAAAGTGTAGCAGCAAATCCCCGTATTGGGTATTAGCCAGACCACCACTTGGAGAATTTTACAACAAGACTCGGCTCTCCATCCTTACAATATTTAGCTAACCCAAGAATTAAAACCAGCTGATCATGGGTGCTTGTAAAAAGATAATCTTTAGCGACAAAGTCCATTTTCATTTCAGCGGGTTTGCACTAAACAGAACTGTTGCATCTGAATTCAAAACAAATCCACCAGAAATCGATGCATTCTGAACGTATAACAGTTTGGTGCGGCTTTTGGGCTGAGGGCATCACTGGACCCTGCTTTATTGAGAATGAAACTGTTCAAGCCGTTACGGTGAATAGTGAGCGTTACCGCACGATGCCTCATGATTTTTTGTGGCCTGAAATAATAAACATGGACTTTAATAATATGGTTGCAACAAAACGGTCCAACATGTCACACAGCAAGAGAAACAATTAAATGGGGATGTTACATTTCTGCCCGCTAGAATATTATTTGTGGGGTCACATCAAAAGCAAAGTATGTATGAAAAATCCTCAAAAAATCCAAGAATTTCAAAATGAGATTCGACCAATTATTGGTGAGGTAACACCACAAATAAGCTCAGATGTGATAAATTTGGCGAAAGCGCCGTGATCTGTTAGAGAAGTCGTGGAGGCCATTTGCTTGATGCTATAAAGAAATTAAGTTTTTCACATTTAATTTCGTTTTTTTTTTAAATATCATCAGAAAACTCTTATTGGAACAACTTTTACTTATCTACTTTCATTTTTAATACAGGCTCCTCTGCTGCTAGACGATAGAACTATATCGCTGATGTTAAACAGGATTCACCGAATTTAATAACCTCCTTCTCCCATGACACTTCTTTCAAAATATTTTCAAATATACTGACGTGAATAATTTTGAAAAGCCCCTCGTGTAACAGTTCGGTTAATTTCAAGATCAACATCGTTTTAATATGAAAGATTGCATTCCTGTATATATTCTCCAAAACTCCTGAATTTTTGAAGTCTATTCTTGCCAAACTCATAGTTCTTAAGAACGTCCAGTCTGCTGCAACATAATAATCAGGGCTTGCTTTTTCCTGAATACATATGCACTTATCTACACGTAATGATTCACAAACTCTTCTTTGCCCAATTATTCATATTCCACGTGTATGAATTGACAGAAGACAACTATCAATATATTTTGTGAATACACTCCCAATAAATCTTCTATACCTGATATTTTATACTTCTTGTTCTTCTCACATTCGGCGAGTCATGACGAGGATGTGGAGACAAGAACTGTCATTCTTCGAGACGAACACGTTATGTCAATCAACACGTTTCAAGTTTGAGATACGGGGTTTCTTTAATCGTTTGGGCTTGGCAGGGCGCAGTGGAATTGTTGGATTGATGTACTTCTGTCAAGTTTTTTGTTTCCTCTTTGAATTTATTGAATAATAAAATCTAATGGAGCATATTTGGTATTGTTTCATCAAGGGGCTAAATACAAGATATATTTAATATATTAGATGTTTTTATGAAGCAACTTTGCTCTGCAATGTTACTTTCGGTAGTGAACATGTAATTGTCATAGGGCATCGACCCTGGAGCACTAAAAATAATTTCTTATAAATGGAATATTCTAAGAATAGTTAATAATATCACCTGATATTTATTACTGAATAAATAAACCACCAACTATTCAGTTTGGCCTTATGTAGTGGATACAAGATATAAGGGCGGTATTGGCACGATATCCAGTTCGATAATTCTGAATATTTTTCCAGTAAAAATTTATATTGCTCCCTTTTGGCTATGTTATTGTCATTTTCACTAGGCTTTCTATATTTAAAGCATCTATGTAATAGCAAAATAAAATCCAATTTACATCATATATCGCATATAAAGTGGGCAAGACCGTTAAATGGCATCACGATTGGCGGTCTAATTGGTACTTAAGGATGTAAAATGAGTTCCTAAACAGTAATGTGTGATAAGATTTTCTTAAACGGTAATATAAGAGTATGAAAAATTTGATGTGGTCGCAAATTGATGGTACACATGCCTTAACATACCTTTGAAAAGTGTGTACACCAGATTGCTGCCATCAATGAGGATACAAACGCCATCGTGGAATGGGGTGAGGAAAACAGTTTAATTCAGGAAAGACCCAAGCAGTTGTCTTATGAAGAAAGCAACCACCGCAGGACCTACCAGTGATAGGACAATGCTGCACATGCAATCACATCACCAAAAAGGCTAAGACAGTAGCACAAAAGCTAGGAGCACTGTATATAGAGCAAAAAAGTTGTAGCACCTCATCAGCTCTTACTGCTCTATAAGACTCAGATAAGACTATATCTGGAATACTGTTCCCATGTGTGGAGCTCGGCACCCAAACACTTGCACAAGATATTGGACTCCCTTCCGTCTTGTGGATGACCCAAAGTTGACTTAAGAGCCCGATAGCCTTGAACATCGGGCAAAAGTGGCGGACCATTTATGGTTCCGCCCAGAGTTGTGCCAAACAGAAACACCCGTCAGATACAAGCTGCTCATCAACATATGATCCAGTTGCCAACATTTAGGACGTCGCTGTTAGGGCACGTCTTTATCTGGAGGAGTGCCTTGCTCTGAAATTCCAGTGTCTACAATCTACTACGCACACGCACCGCTTGTTCAGTGGTATAGGATTTACCTTTTGTGTGTGTACTGAACATAAAAAGAACCTCTCTAGGAATGTATTTTGCCATACTTGCCCCACCTACGCCTGCTGCTTTATTTATTTGTATTACTCTTTTCATCCTAGACTTTCCAGCCGATCTTCGCAAGAAATCCATTTTAAGCTTAAGACGTCCTTGCAGGGCTGATGACAGTGTTGGAAGTTTAATAGTTATTTCACCTTTTTCAATTAACCCGAATATAAGGTTCCTATTAATTTGGCCATTTGTTATTTTTTTTCTTCTATTCAAACGCTTGCATCGACTTTCTTCCCTAAATAATGTATTTCGTACAGGCCCCTATTACTCCGATTCCTTCCAATAAAAGATCCGAATTTTTACCTTTTACTCACATGTTACAATTCGATGATACCTCTTTTTTAATGTACTTCTCATCGGATAACAATAGTAAGAAAATATGTTCCAATATTTGTATCACCTCAGCCTGCTGTTTTAATTATTTATATTATTCGTTCATTTGTGATTCTTTCCATTCTAGAGTTTGCAGCAGATTTTTGCGAGAAATCCATTTCCAAAGCTACTGGGAGTTTAACATTTGTTTCTTTATTTCGATAAAACGGAATTCAAGGATTCTATTAATTTTACCATTTCTTATATTTTTCCTCTGTTCGAACGCTGGCATGGACTTTCTTCCCTAAATAAATCTATTTCGTACAAGCTCCTATTACTCTGGTTTCTTCCATTACAAGAACCGAATTTTTGCCTCCAATATGCATTACTATCAGTCCCCAATCTTTCGGCTTCTTAAAAGGTTATCTTGACATATTATGCTCCTGATTCCGTATATCGTGCTACAATTACTTGGTCATTCAAAGTGAAGTACATAAAGACCTGAATTTATCATATTCATAACGCTGCAAGCTTTCTCCATTTTCTCAAATCTGCCTTAAGGTATATCTTAAAGAGCGTTGGAGAGAAACATCATCTCTGTTGGTCTAAGACCTTTGGTAACAGGCAAATTCTCTCAAAGGCTACTCCTAATCTTAATCTTAGATGGTATTTGGTCATATATCTGTTGGGTTGCTGTTATTATTGTCTAGTCTATGGTGGATATTTCCAAAGCGGGCCAATGTTTCTTCACTGTGTTATATATGGTCTTTTGAAATCCAGGAATAGAAGTATATTTTTCTATTCCTTGCTTCCTCATTTTCAATTGGTTGTGCCAAATGGAAAGTATGATCTACCATAAATCTACCAGCCTGAAATCCTGCTTGCTGTTCTAATTAGCCCCTAGTAATAGTTGTAAGCTCACTACTTGATACACATCTATGGTTTGCACATTCGTCTCTTAGGCCCTTGATACTACCAACGCCAGTTTCGGCTGATTGGAATGAATTCTCCGTTTGCATATTTTGTGAAAAATTCTATGAGGCATACATACACGTAATCAATTTTAGTGTTTCACTTTTGATTTTTCCTGATTTTAATTTCTCCGGTTCACTTGTTCTTTCATTTCTTCATTCATTTTATGCGGGACTTTATGACTTTTGGTATCATCTCCTTAGTTATGTCTCTATATTGGCCTTCTACTCGATCGAGTTTGGAGGAATCTGTTAGATGCTGGTCTTTTTTTTGAACAGTGGATGACACGTTTTCCTAATAAAATTAACTATGTTGTCCATGTTATCAGAGTTTCATTTTAATGTTCTAATCAGGTTTCAAGATTCTATTGACTTTGATCTTCCGTTATATCAGTCTATTTTTATTGCATTTTTCCGTATATTTATTTGTAGGTAAAGCTGGCAAAAAGTGAATGGTTTTCTTTCTAAGGAAGAGGTCTGACCTCGCAGTGCTAAAAGCTGAGATCATTTCTATCGTTCGTGCATTGGGAATGTCCACAGAGATCGTAGAAAGGTATTTCCAAGACCTTGAACATATTTTACCTTAATACTCGCGTTTTGGTAAACCTGGGCACATATTTAACTGTGACGAAACGGGTCTATAATTAAATACACGTCTTGGTCCAGTTCTTACTCAAAAGAAATCTAAGAGTGCTCCTAACATTAGTCCGAGAGAAAAGGGAGAATCTGTCACCTTCGTGGCGTGGTACAATGCTGAAGCTGGGTATTTGCCCAGTTGCCTTCCTTTTGTGCTTTTAAAGGCATAAAGAAAAAGATGAAGGGAATAATGGCATGTCTTACGGATCGAGTATAAAAATGGAAATAGTCTTTAACTGGCTAAAAACCAATTTTGCCTACAGAAATCACCAGGAGTGGTTCTGCTTCTAGATGGGCATTCTTTCCATACAAAAAATATCGAGTTCCTACTTGCTGATGAAAATTAAGTATTTATTTTCTGCTTAACTCTATGCACTACGAAGTTTCTTCAACCCTTAGATAGAAGATACTTAAATTTTTAAGAGGGTACTATTATGACTGTTATAGGATATTTAAAGAAGCCGATCGGAAATTGAATTAGCTATATTTTGGAAGGCTGTTTAGCATGGGAAAAGGCATTGTTCAAGCAGGTAACGAGCAACAAGCCTCTGAGTATAGGGGTGATTTACCGTATCCAGGGCTATCGGGAAAAAATCTTTCACAAAATAAGACAACAGAAAGTTCTAATGCTGATATGACTGACGTCACCCCAGGAAAAGCACCATAAAAAACAAGACTCCCATAAGGGAGAATTTTCCGTAGCACAACAATAATAAAGTACAGCTTTCAAAAAAGAAAATGAACGTCTCCTCTGCATTAGAATCTAAAAAATTGGAAATAAGCGATTCTGATGCCGATGGGGTGAAGATTTTCCAAAGACAAAGAAGTTGAACGGCTAGGGTAAATGTGTAATATGCAAACCCTATCAAAACCTATGTTAAGCCTGTGAAGCTAATTTTTGGCAGTCGATCAACTCTCCTATATTGGGGAGGATTAGAAGTGAAGTAGGTACCCTACTTCACTTCTACATTGATAGTAGAAACGTTCTGTTAAGTACCTTGCATATTTATAAAACATTACATTGCAAAATAAAATAATCGCTCTGAATGTTGCAAAATGCGGTGCAACTCTCCTGAATTTACCCTATTAAACTTTTTCCAGCATCATTATGTGGTTCTATTTCTATGTACCTATTATTTCTTCTAGCCTTCAATAATTTCATTGAAATCCAGGAACATTTACACGTGTTCATTTAAATTGAATTTCCGGAAGCTTTCTTAGTTATACACGAGATAAATATAACAGAGATCTGCTATATAAGAGAGATTAAACGACAGATAAAAACAAATATTAATAATATCAAAATTGTTTGGGTTTAACTTTGATTTTTAAATTAGTTGCTTTTTAAAGAAAAGTATAGACAGTAGCTCAAATGACTTTAACATTGCTCACTGATCTCTTATAACACAAATAAAATAACTGAGTTCAAACCTTCTTTCTAGGTGTATATATATCTAAGAACGGCTATCTGGTAGTTTTTTGTGTGGTTTCTTACCTAAAAGAGAAAGAAAATATAATTAAAAACGGAATATGAATTTTAGTATTTCGTATAATGTCTTACAAATAATACTTATATTAAATATTAATATATAATTATTGTACAAGCTACCTAAAATATTCATGGTTATTATAATCAGATCAAATAAGATAAAGTTAACTGACAGGGCCACTTTTTAAACCTAAATGATTTACTTGTTCGTTCTTCCCATAGTACACATGGGTGTTTTAATAAAACGTGTTAAGTATAAGATTAAATTGACTGAGCTTTTTATGATTCATATATTAAATAAAAATTCAAAATTCAACATCATAATAGTAAAAGTAAAATAGTAATATATTCAAGATTTTACTGCATTTAGTGCTTAGTCTAAGTCTAGAGGATAGACCGGGAACAATAATTCAAGCATTCCTGCCTATTTTTTTTCTTATATTTCTGATATGCATTCAAGTTCTGGCAGCAGCTACAAGCTGCTGCCAGACTTTAGTATGGAATAAGGTACTTAAGGAGGAGTAAGGACTTTAGTATGGAATAAGATCCAGGTAGTGATTCGGAATATACCCGTGATGAACTAGTTAACAATACTGATAAAAATGTTACTGATAAGATAATGGCGTAAACCAGGGCAATGATCCAGCAAATTATCAGGATATCCGCAACTGGATCGAAATCAGCGATGATCCAGATATGTTTGACTTTGCAGAAATTGAAGGTTTGAAAGTGAATATATCAAATGAGAGTACTGCCAGGAAGATATTTGAGCTAATGTTGGATGGCGCCTTATTTGAAAAAAATTGCGAATGCAATGTCAGTTATATGTAATGTAATACTTCTGAAGAATGCCGCTGTTTTCTTGCATTATGTATACTAATGGAAAACATGAAAATGATAAACATTAAGAGCTGCTGGAGTACGAATCCACGATATGCTCACCCAATATTAGGAAATATGGCAAGGAACAAATTCAGCAGTGCATGTGTTTGACCCGAGGTTTGACCAGACCACACACAGTATAAATAAAAATCTAATTGGGAGCAAAGTTCAAATAAAAAAAAAGAAAAAAAAATGTAAAACAATAAAAGTTAATTGGAAGGATAAATAAGGTGAAAACTAGATGGCAGTAAATGCACCATATAATTTACAGTTAAAAAAATCTATATTTGCTCTAATAATAAATCGATGGCGGTGCATGTATAATATGGACACACAAAAATACCCAGTCAACAATAATTATTATTATAAAGACTTTTAACACAAGGGTGTAAGTTTTGATATTTTTCGGCTTTTTGCATTTGGTACTGAACTTTAGGTTTTTCAAAAAGTTGTACTAAAGTACTGAATCTAATTGTTTCTTATTGGATTCAGTACAATTTTATTGAAACGGCAACACCGCTGATGAACTGATGACTACATGCACATTTGGTACAAACGCGCGTGATTTATACCGCGAAATCTTTTCAATATGGCGGTTGTTTCTGTTGGCCGTTGTTACAATTTCTCCAAAGCTAAATTTGATTATGAATTCGAATTGTAAATAGATCTTTATTATATGTTTGGAAAAAACCTTAATGTCCAATTTGTTTTTGAGGAATATTGCAAGTCTGTGTGGACGCTATTAGAAAATAGGTTGGGTGTAACATTAACTCTCAATATGGTACAATAGTACCAAGAAGAAAAAATAGAAAGGTGAACAGCGAGAGGCACATTGCTCAAAACCCATTTAAAATATTTCGGTCTAGAGTACCTACGTGCGTAATAAAATTGAGGCCAATATCTCTAAAGAAGCTTTTCACCGCCACAAATGCATTGACCGCAAATTTTAATGACATCGAAAATATAAGCAGAGCAGTAATACGAATCCCTCTGAAAAAGTTACGATCTCGTTAAAGGGGGCAAGGTATAATGCGTGAATCAGAAGTGAGCTCCAGCAGCATGGTTGAGCATTTAAAAACGTCCAAGGGATTGCGTTTTTAACACCTCTGGTGTGATAAACTTTAATTAATTCTGTGCGGGAAATATTAAATGAGGCCGATGACTGAAACAGCAATAGCTTTAAGCAAGCTAGTTTCAATGTCCCGACAGTTCAGAATACATAGGCAGACACAATTTTGCTACTCACTTGATCCTCGTTGTAAAAAGTAGGTATTCTTCTTTTCGCACGAAAGTGTGCCAAATAAATCATAATATGAGTATAGATAGTAGGTATTCTTCTTTTCGCACGAAAGTGTGCCAAATAAATCATAATATGAGTATAATGATGAGTATAATATGAGTATAGATAACCTATGAGATAGGTACCAATTGCAGATTTTTACAGAAAATAGCAAGACCTATTGATTAATCAATAGCAACAAAACTTGTATATGAAAACTCGTGCCAGTTCACAAACTTACAATCTATTTTAAATAACTAATATAGGTAGTCGGCAATATTACGAAAAAGCGACTAATGGTATGTAGACATATTTAAAAAGATACACATTAAACAATACATATTTTGTTTACCATGTCGGTAAAACAAAAACTTGCATAAATTATTATATTAGTTTGTTTGCTGATAAACAAATATAAAATAACAATTTTGTTAAAACGCGGCGGTCGGCACCTATTATAATAGACTTTATTACCATTAAATATAATATGTACACTTAATATCTTGCCGCCTTTAAGGCTATAATAATAATTATTCAGAAAGCGTAGTAAACTAATAAATTTCAGTTTTATTGAAAGTGCTACTGATATCTTAAGTACTAATAATATTTATTACTAGATAGGCCACTAGAAATTTTAAATATATTAGAGCGATTTTATCAAATTTTCGAAGAAATAGTTAAATACAATAATAAATTATTATAGTTCACCCGAATTATATTATTATCATTATTATTGCGAACCCGTTAAAGCGCAACGGCTAACCCTCCCGTTTCAGCCAAACATTTTATTAGTAGAGAAACATTACTTTCATAATAAAATCATAATATAAGGATGTACCTCATATTTTGTAACTGTCCAAAATTACGACATAACAATAATCATCCAAGGGTCAAAGATACTCTCGTCCGAGAATCTACTAAACGCTTATTTCTTCTTTTATCAAAGCCAGTATCATCGACAGTTTCTCAGATTTTCTAAAAAAGGACAGCGAAAAAAGTTGAGGTAAGTTTTTTTTTTTTCAAAACTTTAAAGCGTCCTCTGTGTAAAATGAGCTGTTTTACAAGAATCATTCACATTTCCTTTAAAACAGATAACTGTCTTATAAACTTCAAATTCTGCGAAATAAAGATACTGCCGCTCTAAAAGGTAATTGTGATGTTCACCAAATTCGCAATATGGTAGTTGTAAACACACGATCTGCAGACGAATTAAAGGGTCGACCTAAAAGCTACGAGACCATCAAAAAGTCTACAATTATTGGCCCAACATCGTGCAGCCCGACGTCAGTTTGGGTTAGAACGGGTGAACCAAGGTATTATTTAAATATGGTAGACGAAAATTTGATAAAATAGGTACGGAAGCTTGACGGATCCGTTATAGTGGGAAGCCGTATGGAACTGATGCATGTTTTTCAATTTATATAGACAATATTTTAAGATCACGTCATGTAATCCGTTTTGCCTAGGTGTTCACTGGATGCTCCAGCAACTAAACAGGGAAGCAAAAAATGTCGGACTGAAAATGAACATTTCCAAGACGAAGGTAATGAGCCCAGAAAATACAGATATATTTATTGAAGGCACTAATATCGAAAATGTAAATGAATATAATTATCTGAGGCATACAATATCATTAGAGAAAGGACATAGATCGACAGGAATAGCAACACGAATAAAACTCTCATGGGCCGCATTTGATAAACTGGCATATATATATTAAAGAATAATGCTATCCCAATAAACTTAAAGCGCAAGATCTTTAAGAGTTGTGTTTTACCTGTTGCCACTGGAAACTATTGCCCTTACTCAAAGAAACACCGGTAAGCTGCGAGTGATGGAGAGGGCAATGGAAAGATCAATGCTAGGAGTGAGTCTGAGAGATAAAATGAGAAACGAGGAAGGTCATAGAAGAACAAAAGTTAAAGACATTATAGAAAGGATAGCAGAAATGAAATGGCAATGGGCGGGTCATGTAGCAAAACAAGACAACGATAGATGGACGCCGAGAATCTTAAAATGGAGACCAAGAGAGACGAAGCGAAGTATAGGCAGACCGCCCTTGCGATGGATGGATGATATAAGGAAGATGACAGGTGGAAACGGGTATCAGAAAGCCCAGAATAGGAATCAGTGGAAAGAACTAGGAAAGGTCTATGTCCAGGAGTGGATGAATTGTGGCTGAGGAGAGAGAGAGAGAGAGAGAG
>MU185617.1:272788-288944 GCA_016904865.1 Pissodes strobi | reverse complement strand
AGAGAGAGAGAGAGAATATCCAAAGAAGTTATCTTTTTAAAGAAAATGTGAATGATTTTTATAAAATAGCTCACACAAAGGGCGGCTTAAAGTTATATACTTTAAATTATTTTCACTTTCCTTCTTTGGGAAATCTGAAAAACTACCAACGATAGTGGCTTAGATAAAGGAAGGAATAAGCTACAAGCTAAAAATTCGGTTCTTTCGTTCACAAATCACAAAACTTCAAAGTGGCAGTCAAAGTTCCTTGTTTTTTATGGAACTGAGTGTATATGTAACAGAATTTATTTAGTGGCTTTATTTTAAGTAAACCTGAAAAAATCCTTTACAAAACCAAAGATTACAGAATATTCTTTATTCTGTAGACTTTGACAAAACTTTGTACCTAACTGTTATTCACCACAAATCACAATATAAAAATACAAAATTGTTTCTTAATCTGCGTACTGAACCCTCTAGAAATTAGTACCATAAAGCCCCCAAAATTACGGTCAGTTGCAAGTTGTCTGCAGTTACTCCCGATCATTCGTTACTAAATTCACTTGAAATATCAGCAATGCAATGACCAAGATGGCGAAGTAATTAAAATTTAAAACCATGCGATTAAAAACCACATCAAAATTTGAGATTTAATTTTGAATGCATTGGTTTATAATTGGCATTCAAATCAAAAACAAATTTAAAAAATACGAGCCAGTCTAAAGACATTACAACAAATTTAAAATTTGTAATAATTTTCTCTTCGGTAATATTCTTTTAATAGAACGAGATGTAATCCAAGATGGAAAATACACGATGCTTATTACAACTGTCCCCAAATAACAAAATTAGACTCGTCGAAATATTCTAAAATCAGGATAAAACAATGGTCAGTCACAACAAATCGTCAGCAATTACTCTCGATCAGTCCTAATGGAAAACGCTAGTTCACCAGGAAATTCCGCTTAATTAGCTTTCATAATTTGAAAAAGAAAAATGGTTGAAGCTTTGATGGACCGCTGAACAGGTGCGGACCAGTCAGCTGTTGCCGTATAAATGGAGTGACATCGAACTTCGATAGACTACAATGCAGTGGCAGGACGTCGAATTATTTTTGGCAATCGCTTTATCTTGTACACTTGTATAAATAAGTATGAGTGAATGGGACATGTGTAGCGAATATCAAGGAAAAAATATATATAAATGCATTTGTTTTCTTTTGGCATGGTGTTACAATACCAATGTATTATTAACACTATTAGTACTACTGTTACTATTATAATTTTTGAAAATAGCACATGTAGGTTTAATGGAAAAGTATGTTTTTCTTCCAGATATTAAAATAGTGCCAACTGTCACAGTTGGAAAAGCTTTATCACTTTCTACAAAATTGAGAGTTTTCAGTCTATTGGAAATCTGAAATATTTTATGTTTCAAAAACCTTTTAAACATATTCCAAAATATTTTCAAATCTCCCTCGCTCTTCAAACCACTTCTTCTACTACCCTACATTATTTACAAGAGACCATAAAAACAAAACCATATTCATCCTTTTGATCCAGTCTGCTTTTCAGATCAGCTGCCCATCTTCATTTGGGATATATTATGTCTTGGTTCCATCTTTTATCTTATTGACAAATAACTGATTCCTCCAGCCAGATCCAGCATGCTTTCTCAGACCACTCACGTGGTGTGTCTTATATGAACAAATTAAGCGCAATTAAAATATAAATTCTGCATAAAATGTTAAGAGACAGAAAAAATGCAATAAATCTGTTAAAATTCTTATGTTCATTGGAAGTAATGATACAGGTTTATAAATGACTCCTTCTGTTTTCCCTCGTCTTATGTATCACTTTTATTTGTCTTATTTCTTCAAATTTAGGAAATATTTTTATCAGAAAGGAAATTTTAATTATATAGGAAAGAGACAGTACAATAATTATGAGCTGTTTCCTTTAAAATTAATAACGGAATCTGGTCCTCCCCCATAGATTATTTGTTCTTTAAATCCTTTACAATTGAAAACCTCATCAAAACAAGTGGGTCGCATAAATCGTTCTGGGATACTTCAATGCCCACAACAACAACTGGCTCAAACATCACAATAAGACCGACAAGGAAGGTAGAGAAGCTGACGCATTTGCCATCAGCTGCGGGCTTACTTAACTTGTAGACGAACCAACTCGAATCTCAGAGAGGGGCGAATTCGAAGCGAGAAACGAATGCCAACGTGTGATCGACGAGACTAAGGACAAACACAATCAAAGGATCAGGAATGAACTTTTGCAATGCCCCAGTGGCTCCAGGAATTTCTGGTCGATAGCAAAGGCAGTAAGTAATAACTTTAGAAAAACATCTCTCCCACCTTTGACAGACGAACGTGGTATCACGGCGACTACAGCCAAGGAAAAAGCAAACATGCCCGCCAAAATGTTTTCATCGCACTCTACTTTAGACGTCCCGCAAGGCAAGGCTCTCCCCACCGTATCGAACATCAACACTACAATGGCAAAAGTCAAGTTTCACCACCGTAATATTCGTAAAATCCTTAAAGAACTAGATACGTAAAAGGCATCAGGACCGGACGGAATACCTGCCATCGTGTTAAAGAACTGCGCCAACTAACTAACACCCGCTTTCTTCTCTGTCTGACAGACAAGGGATTTACCAAGGGATTTACTTATCTTCTTGGAAAGTCGCTGGAGTGCAACCTGTTCCAAAAAAGGGCAAGAAAATCACGCCCTCAAACTATCGCCTTCCAATAATCTCCAATGTCATGGACCGTGTAGTAAATCAGCAACTATTCATGTATCTCGAGAACAACAGAATAATCAGCGATAATCAATACGGCTTTCGCAAAGAGAGATCGACAGGAGATATATTGGCCTCTGTCACTCATATATAGAATAGGGCAATTGAGAACTACGGAGAGTCTCGAGCGATTGCGTTGGGTATTTCGAAGGCATTCGACAGAGTTTGGCATTACGGACTGCTCAAGAAACTGCTGTCCTTCGGACTGCCAGCTTCTCCCTGCAGCTGGCTTGCCAGTTTCCTTAAGAACCGATCTCTGCACGTTGCAGTATGGACACATCTCAGGCACATTCACCATTAACGCTGGCGTGCCTCAGGGCGCAATACTCTCACCAACTCTGTTCTCATCTATATTAATATCCTGCTGACCGAAACGAATAATCCTGTTTACAGTTTTGCAGATGACAGTACACTTGTCTCTCCATTTAGATCAGAAAAATCTTTACCAGCGTCTGAGACTTATCACCGCAGACAGGAGCAGCAATTAATCAAGACCTGGAGAAAGTTCAATCTTGGGGCGAGAGAAATTTGGTCGAGTTCAATGCAGCAAAGACCCAAGCAGCCACGTTTACCAAGAGGACCAATACGGCGGGCCCTGCCATCATTATGGCAGGATGGACCATTCCTTCATCCTCGTCAATCGGACTGCTGGATGTCTCGGTTAACAACAATATGTCCTGGCATGACCACGTTGCTAACATCGCAAAATCAGCCCCCAGAAGCTTGGTGCGCTATTTCGCAACAAAAAAGTGTATACACCGCAGCAGTTGCTCTGGCTCTACAAAGCGCAAATAAGACCGTGCTTAGAATATTGCTCACACAACTGGGGTGCCACACCAAAGCACACCCTAAAGCGGCTGGATTCCATTCAGAAGAGAGCTGTGCGGCCTTGTCGGCGACCCGGGGTTGACCCGGAATCTGGATAGTCTGGAACACCGCAGACATGTGGCCGAGATATCCCTGTTTTACAGATAATTTCACGATAGATGTTCCCAAGATTTGCCCCGCCTTATCCCGACCCTGGCAACGCCTGACAGATAGTCACGATAGACGGCAAAAATGCAGCAGTTCGCCGTACAACTATAAACACCTAGAACATTGTTTTACAAGAACTCCTTTGTCTGGCGCATTGCATCACTGTGGAACTCCCCCTAATTAAAACCTACAAATATTCAAGAAACGTGTCAATCACATCTTCGCACACACACCGCTCGTCGAGCGCCACAGGATCTGCCTTTAGTGTGTGTCCCACTACCATAAAAATATATATTGAATTATCACGTTTTGGTATGGTTTCTAAATATACCGCATTGCTTACATGTATAAATTTGAACAGGCATTCAAAAGTATTTCTAATGTGCGTCCTGCGGTAGCCCAGAGACCACGCTAATAGGCCTGGCCACATAATGATTTACTTTAACAATCTACTATGCTCAGAGAGATAAATAACGTAAGCATAACGCTCTTTGATAAGAATATCGATTTGTCAGATAAATTGTGCCTATTGCTCTACCTCAGTTGCATATAGAGAAATACGCAACAATATAGAATATATCTACAAGAATATTGATATTAAGCTTGTCAAAAGCCTTAGTAAAGTCAGTATAACTGGAGTCTGAAGCATAACCAGACTCCAATGATTCAATAATATTCCGCACTTTAAATTTTCAACTAATATTAATATATCGCCAGTAAATGTTTCCATGTTCTCACCACACGTAAACTTTTCAAAACATTCAATATTAAAACAGTTTTCGAAGTCGACCTCTTACATCGTTCTCGCTCAAAAGAGGCAAAGCACTTTATAACGTCAGACTAAATGTGATTTACGTCCGAAACCTTATTTTATATAATGTCACTGCAGTGAAATCTAAATGTGTCAGGGGAGCCTAATTTATTGGTACTCAGTGTATGCTTCGTACAGGCGTCACATCTGCAAAAAGCAGTATATCCGTCGTGTGACGCAAGATAATGACAGCTCTAAATCAAATTATGACAGCTGGCTTAAAATACCCTCTTGGTTAGAGGCCTTTCGGGCACGTTTTTAGTCAGAAAACTTTTTCGGTCTCACGCAACGATTTATCGGTTGAATATTCATAAATTTTAATTTATTTTATCTTCTTCTTATTCGAAATCGGCTAATATCTCGACTGTTTTATATACGAGGGTTAAACACATACTGTGGGTTTCAGATACAGTAACAAGGGAATAAGTTAAAAGTGAAATACGAATTTCAGAATTATCAAAAATTTCTGAAATGATTATTTTTACGACGGATGATGTGCATCAACTGTCCTGCTTCTGATAGTAAAACAGAACGTTGACATTCCACTTTATCCGAACGATGAAAATTTACACCAGAAGGATATATTTATGAAGGACCAACGGTTTTGCCTGAGCAACTATCCAAATTTGAGATTTATCAACCAATTTTGTTACCCAAAAACATTTCGCTGCTCGATAGTATGTCATTATATATTTCTGACTCAGAAGATTAGTCAATATATTTTTCTTAAACCTCTTCACGACATATTTTAACACTTATAAACCAAAGTAAATTAAACAATCAGGAATACGAGTTGGGCCACAAAATATTGTATGTTAGGTTAGCCAGAAAGCAAGGGAAAAACTACATTACTTTGAGGCAAGGAATCTACCCCCTTTTTAAAGACAACACTTTCATTATCAGTTTACCATAATGTATCTTCTATGGCCGATGTAAAACTAGTGCATGTCTTACCATACGATAAAGTTAGGCAGCGTAAAATTTCTAAAACTTCCTTAACTGTTTTGAAGGACCACAGCGCCAAACAAGGCAAGGATGAAGTTAACATGCAGTCCCATAGTCCCAACGTGAAATGGACCTAGATAACTCTAAACCGACTAATAATTAAATGTATGTACGAAGTAACCACAAAATGATAAGAGCAAGCCAAAAACAAACATTAAACAATTTACTCAAAGACATATAGCAATTGTGACAGTAGATGTGACACTTGAAGGAAACTAAACTAAGTAGCAAGAATAACTACATTAATCCTCGTTTGAATCTAATAACAAAGTGAAAAAAGTATGTAAAGGAAAAGCAGAATGAACAAAGTTGATGATGAAATTGAAAAACTGTTGTAGAATTCAAGGTTACCAATTAAATGAACAGAACACATGAAGAGCCCTTCGAATATGTGAAATCAATACACTAATTAGATAAAAGTTCGAATAAAAACTCAAAATAACAAAAAATGATAATAGTAATAAATATAAAAAATATCATCACTAGGAAAACAACACATGACACTCTTAGACCGAGGTGGAAACTGTAGGAGGCATCGGTAGCAGATGTCGATAATACAAACAATACACCAATAAGATATGTAGTATAATATCGAATACCGTTTGATTGATTCTCCAACATTTTATATACGCATATTGACCGATTCTATAATATAATAATGGAAATTAGCCAAAACGACTTCCTCATTCACTCACACCAAAAATGCATTTTATATGAAGCAAAAATGCACACAATGTGAAAATATTTTCGTTTTTAAATATGGCCCCACAGAGGATCAGTTGGCATCAAGAAACTGAATGTATGACTTCTAAAAACCTGCCAGCCGGCAAACATACCAGTTCCTAAAAAGAAAAGCATAAATTATATCTTTTTTAATAAATGTTTACCAAAATGCATGCGCACAGTCGTTGTTGGTGTACATTTTTCTTCGTCGGTTCGATTGATACCTACGTTGGGATTCTGCATTCTTGTGGCTCTATTAGTCGCTTCTTTCTTGCATTTGTCTTTCATACATGATTTGATGTATCTATCGGCTTTCATCGCTAAACTTTTTCGGATATTCTCTTCCAAATCAACTTCGTTTACGGGTTCAGTTCCTCTTCTCTTTTGAGCTTTGCAAGTTGGATTTTTCTTGTCATGCTCATCAATTCCACGTTCGTCCCGTTTGTCAAATAAAAACCTTTATCACGTTTCCTCTTCTCTTTCTTTCAAGGATATAATTTCTGCTCTCAAGTGTTTCTTGAATACATTCTAATAAAATGGCATTAATGATTGCTGTAGGTACTCTGGTGAGGAGGTTTCAGGCAACTGAGACAAGGTTGTCCTGGATCAAGTGGATGAAATATAACTGCACAAAATCAGGATTTCAAATTCCTCTATTGGCATTCTGAACCTAGAAACTGCTTCATGAGTAGAGTTACTTTGATGCAGTTAGTCTTTTAACAATCACTTGAAATAGCTTCTTTGGTAACTTCTGTTTATGACATAGATCAAAAAGTTGCATAAAATACGTGAAATTTTGAGATAATGAAGACTCGCAGGCAGGAAAGAAAGCTGATGGTCAGGTTCTTAGCTTAAACTACTGCAGTTGCATCTGCATAATTATCTTTGATATATGTAGCAACAAGATTTTTGCAAAAATTGGTCCAATCTGCGACTTTGTTTTTGGCTTCCGAAATTGCTCCCTCATCGTGGTTTAGAATAGTCGCATGATCTTGCCGTAGAATTTGTTTTGAAGCATTTTCCTAGATATTTTTCACACACCAGCGTAAAATTCTCAAAAGAGGGACCGACAAAAGATCGATATTTACTGCATTATTGGTCTTCTTTACCACTTACTTCTTGAAAGCAGACGTCTAAATAATCATCACACGTCTTTACTATTAAACTAGACCAATTCTAGTCAAGATACTATAATATCATGAGTACTTACTTGCCTTGTAAGGAAATAAAGTTGTGAAAGTACGCTCCATATCAAATCATTATGAGATTAAGTACTAATAGAAAACACAATTAAAACAGATTATCATACTGCATTCGATTCAATTTGCCATAAAGCTGTCAAGCATACATTGAACAGTTGCAAAAAAGCAGATATAGCCAATTAATAAATGTCACGATAACAATACAACTGCTACCATTCTATCTAGAAACGAACTGAAAGTCCTAGGAGCTTTATCCTTCAAATTGTTTACATTGGCACCAGAACATATTTGAAAATATATTCAAACGCACTTAAATAGGAGCTCAAATATCAACGGGACAGTCTTGAATAATCTACGGTAAGCTAATATATGGGGGAGAGAAAAACAGAAATATGCATAAGAAAAAACAAAAGTTATGCATCATATTTCCTGAGTTCATATTAAGATCAACAATCAACAGATTATCGCCGTGAATACATTTATTTTAAACATAATATCACACTACAAAAAATCATAAGGCAAAGGGAACAAATGAGTATATTGTGTAAAGCCCAAGACCTAAGATACTGAAGATTTTATTCACCTGTCAAAAGCAATATTTTAAAAATTAAATATGGGTATTTTAGGGGACCAATACCCTAAAATAATTGAAAATTGTCTAGAATTACTCAAAATCGATTTTATTTTTTTAAGATTATAAATACTGCTCTGCGGGTCATAAAACGGTTCATGTAGTCCGTAGTTGAAGTGGTTGAAGGGACCAATACCCCAAAATAATTGAAAATTGTCTAGAATTGCCCAAACTCGATTTTATTTTTTTTTTAATATGATAAATACTGCTCTGAGGGTCATAAACGGTTCATGTAGTCCGTAGTTGGAGTGGTTTAAGGAACCAAAACCATATTATTGTTATTTATTATTAAAGTTCTGGCAATTAAATAGGCAGTTGTTGTAGTTATTATTAGTGGAGCATTCTTTTTGAATATGAAAAGCTCTGAAGATATTGAGGATTGACTAAGCGCTACATGCTCCAAGGTGCATGCATCATTCTGTGTTCCGACTGAAGTTCCAGTGTCTCTCATTTTCGTCACAACTGAGTTGTGAAACCTTGAATCGAATTCCAGATAAGGCGTGATGGAGCTTACATTTGCATGGTCAGTCATTTTTACTAATTGCAACGCATCCACTTTCATTTTTGATAAATGGCTATGCGAATGATCAGAACTTTTTGCCTTTTACTGTCAACCTTGAAATTTCGTTCAATCTTCAAATATCTGGATTTACTTTATTTTAGACCAACCATTTATTGTCTGTTAAATGTCGAGCTCCACTTTGAGCAGCACAGTTTAATCCATCTTGCTTATAAAATTCCAGTAAACAGTTTACATCTTCCGCATCACGCCAAACAAGCTCATAAGAAACGGCATGGAATAACTTCATCTGTAAGCCTTTTTATGAGGATTTTGTCTCATATTTTCACCATTTTCAAAAACTGCTGTTAATTAAATGCAGCCACTTTTTGCTCTCTTTTCAGGTTTCTTTTCAAAACATTTTCTGTCGCATCTTGAGCATCTCCTGCAGGTTTAAAAGAAATATCAGTAAAAGGATCTATCTTCCTAGCGTTAGCTGACCAATCTTTTTTTAAGACAACCAAATATTCTTCAGCGGTGTTCGGACCCGATAGGTACTTTTTTCTTGCAATGTGATTGCCATCGAAATACTTCCGAAATGCCACATAGTTTTTTTCACTGATATGTTTGGTTTTTGGTCACTTACAATGTGATACCAGCTATTTTTTTGTGTTTGGCTTTCAGGATGTAAGAGGCACAAATGACGCAGTATTCTCTTTCCTTCGGGACCTTACTTACGGTTGGATGGTGGAGATGTGGCTACAGCAGTCTTCTGTGATCTTACGAAGGCTTTCGATTGTGCTGATCATGGAATACTGTTGCGAAAGCTTGAGTAGTATGGGTTCCGAGGTGCTTCATTGCAATAATTTTCATCCTACTTATCGGGGAGGGAAAATCGGTAGTGTTCCAGGGTAATACATCCAGGGTGCATCCAATATCTTCTGGTGTGCAACAGTGTATTGGGGCCTCTATTATTTCTGATTTATGTCAATGACCTTCCTAATATCGGCATATCGGGAAAATTTACCATTTTCGCCGATGACATCACAATTTTGTGGCACAATAAATGAGCAGATGATTTTCATAGAGCAATATGCTCTGATATGGAAATTATTGAAGACTGGTGTAAGAGCAAGGTTTAAAGCTGAATGTGGCAAATACCAACATCGTGTCTTTTAAAGTACCCTCCCAGATTGCACCCTGAGCTCAGAGCCTCTTAAAGTCCAGGAGGTGCATAACTTCTTGATATATTGATAGAAACCTCAAATTTTCCTCTCACATATTGGAAACTTCTAAGCGAATCGCACGTGGCTGATACGCAGTGAGAATCGTGGCTTATGAGTTGGGTGAAGGAATAGCCAGGGGGGTTTATTTTGCTTTGGTTGAAGTTCACCTCCGTTATGGCATCTGTTTTTGGGGTTCATGCAGCCATTATCTTTTTCAATCACTGTTCGTCTTGCAGAAGAGAGCACTTAGATATTTGTGTGGAATCATTGCATTTCAATCTTGCAGATCATTTTTTAAATCTCGAAGGATTTTAACTATGTGCTCTCTGTTCATTCTGGAGACATGTTGTTTGATCCAATCAAGGTATAGTCATTCTATTACTTCAGGAGGTACAGTAAACTCTACCAGATCATCCCATTTTGTACCATTACCTATACCTCATTCAGCACTAACAAAAAATCACTATTTTATGCAAGTAAAAAAATGTTTAATCACCTTCGTCTAAAACTAAGGAAAATTGAAAGTAAAATCAAATTTAAAAGAGTGGTGAAAAGATTGTTGTTGGGTATGGCATATTACAACATGTCTGAATTTGGACTGATAACTTGAACCTGTGATATTTCGTTTTTATTTGTTCCATAGGTTTTTAATCATGTGTTAGTTTTAATTGTCTGTTTGTAATTTTATATAACGTGTAATCTTAGGTTGGATGTTTTGTCTTCTGATTTTAGTGCCTTTGTACAGTTGACTTGACTATAATGCTTTTGCTAATTTGACGATTTTATTGTTCCTCACATTTTTTTTTGCTTTGTCAATAGGTAAAATTATTTACTTTGGATAATAAAGCTTGTTTTGAATTTAAATTTGATTTAAAATTTTCCTAACTACACGGGGTGTTGTTGGTTCATGAGATGCTGCCATAGATATAACGCTTCCAATGAAAATTATGGGTTGGTTTGGGCAAACCTGTATCCATGCAATTTGCAAATTGCGTTCATGGGTGATTTTCTGTAATTTTTGCATTTCAAGTCTTGGGTGGGCTATTACTTCCAATTACAAGTTATCATTAAAAATCCTTTATGAATTACTATATTCCAACTGAGGTTCGATTAAAATATGCCGATCCCTTTTGTAACAAGTGCTCTTAATATGGAGAAGAATGGGACAAACGTCATTACCGTACCCTGTCCCTACCCACTAAACTAATTGTTTGTTTTAATAAACTATTTTTCAGAAACGATTTTTGCTTCTTTATACTTGTAAATAGTATGAGCACTGTATTAAAAGTCGTATCTTACGATAATAAGTTAGCATTTTATGATAAAAATTGGCTATTAAATACTGAAGGTGTGTCCAGACGTTAGCACGTCATTACTGTCCGTCTTCTAATACGAATTTCTATCATCAATATAACAAGCATAGCCTAATTTACAAATGCACAGAGCCAATCAGAATCGCTGAAGGCGTGGCCAAATTTGAAATGCTAGTTTACCCATGTCTTTACAATTAAGGAATTGTTTTCAAGTGCTCTGGTGTTCCGGTGGTCGGATGCTGTGCCTGTGATACGGCGGCCCGGATTCTATTTCAGGCATGTTTTTTTTTTTAATTTTTTGAGGTTATGTTTGTAAAAAGTTTTTTTCTTCATTTTGGGCATGCCTTCAGTTAGTTTTGATTAGTTGTTGTCTGAAATAGTAAACAACGTTTCAATTCTGATTGGCTCTACCCAGTTTATAAATTGGGGTATGCTCAGAAAGAAGAGAGTAAACTAGGGAATAAAAACCAGATTTGAAAAAAAGGGTCCAAAGGGAATATTACCATCAAAAAAATAGAAACCAAAGAGAGAATATCACCGGTTTTTCGAAAGAAAAATACTTTCAAAACAAAACTACGGTAATATATTGCTGAAGGAAGCCAATCTACAAGCGCCACCACACGTTTTGATAAGAGTTGCGCAAAAGAAAAATAAGAACAAAAAAACTAAAAAGAGAGAGACTGAAGAAAAAAAGAAACAATACATAGAAGGTTATAGACACGCACAGAGAGAGAGAGAGAGAGAAAGAACGAAACATAAAAATGAAAGAGGGAGGGCAGTTAACACCTATAATGAAAAAGAATACACAGGAAAAGGGACAGAAAATTCCAGGACCTACAGATTAAAGAATAAGCACCAGAGTAAATATTTGGATAAAGAAATCTCACCCCCTCAAGCCCGTCAACTAATAATAAGAGAATAAAGACTGAAAGGACCTGGACTAAACACAAAAAAACAAGTTTCGACTTACGAAAATGTTTCAAACGTTCAAAACCATGCATTGAATTTTACAAAAACGGTATAATCGGTTATTAAAGAAAAAAATTAAACAACGTGGTTCCTCTATACCTGATACTATGGTAAAAGCAACTAATGAAGTAAAAAAAGAAATTACTCTTTATTGAATCACTGATCAAAGAAATCAAGACAAAGGCGAAACATTCCAATGAATTGGAAAAATATATTAGGGACTGGTACCTCATCTCCTATTTATAAAAAGTACCTCGTTCAATCTGAAGCAGCGTCTATTGTGTCGCGCCACATACATGACACAATTACCAAGAGAAAAATGACCAATCAAAACAGGTACTTTACTTCAACACAAAAAATATGTCGATCAGGCTAAGTGAAAAATATCTTTTAGCACCTTCTCTAGATGACGGCCTTTTTATGTACTAATACCAAGGGTGTTTACAAGAATAGCTTAAAATCCAGTGAACATTTCCTTCGTGAAATACATTTTGATCCTAAAAAGTAGGGGCTGAAACAAAATACTATGGTCCAGAGCCCTACTGTGGCCTTATGAAGAGCCACATCACCGAAGAACTAAACAAATGGGAAGAAGACCAGCTGTCGTCCTACTGGAGAAACACTCCAGGACTAAGGTAGACGAAAAGGTATATCACTATCTCTGCCAAAACAGCAGAACAGCTCTTAGACATGAACAGAGCAGATATTAGTGTCGCCGGACTGCTCACTGGACACTGCCCAGTAAAATACCACCTAAAGGCAATAGGCAAAGCAGAAGACGACCAATGCAGATTTTGCAAAAATGCAACTGAAACCGCAGAACATCTACTATGCCAATGTTCAACCCAACTCTGCAAAAGGCTCAAGTACCTTAAAGGAGTACAGCCATCACCTCAAGGAGTGAGTCAACTACCTACCAAGAAAATAGCTTCGTTTGGAAGAAGCCTACGTCTCTTGGACACAAATTAAGTTGGAGAGTCGTGCACAAAATATCTGTAAAGGTAGCAGCTGAAACTAGCCGAAATGACTCCCTAGCAATCTACAATCTACAATGTAGGGGAATTTGATGGTTGATCAGTGAAAAACAAGTTTTAATACAAATTAACAACTAATATATTTTTATTTGACACATCACGCACCATCTCATAGTAGGTGCAATTAGTAGAATTAGTAGAATTACACCATACACCCATCTCCATATTATATGGAAACGCTATTCAAAATTGCCCCATTATTTTTAATATTAACCACAATGCGCAGTGATCTTTCCAAAAGTTATCAGTACTTGTATGCCGAAACAAATTTAGCACTTATTCTCCTATTTTTTTCCTGACTGAATATCATATCTACGTTATTTGTGCAAGTTGTAATTTTTTTGAGCCTTTTTCATTACTTTTTTCTATGACGTCATATCATCCATAGCTTTCAAGATATATCCATGCCAATAAAAGATAATTTAACAAAGTCGTATTTTATCACTTCTATAACTATCTTATCACTGAAAATCGACTTCCTTCAACTACTTACGAATGGCTTAAGACCCATAACCAACTGTTTATTAACATCACTGCCGTTTTACGGCCCTTAATAGATTGTAAAATTTTTCTTAAATGACTCCGACAAAGGGCGGCAGTCATCAGCCACTAATCGTATATAGCTCGGGCGTAAATACATCATTAAAACGTTGTAAGAAAAGACTCGGGTAGTAAATAACTCTTAAAGCAATAAAACATCTATTAAACATTGCCTAAAAAGTTAAATCGTATGGAGTTTTAGTACGTGCATTTTCATACTTTAATAGTGAACTTGTTGAACTTTAATCATTTAATGGCGGGAACTTTAGATATGTAAATGTTAAATGAAATGTTGGATTTGATGTATTAGGGAATGGCATTAAATCTCTACATAATTGAATTCAATGCATAACATATTTTGACCAAAACTGACAAAATGGTCTTGAATTGTTTTAGAAGATATACCAATGGAGCAAAGGGTTCTTTCTACTCAAGATATAATTTTGACAATTTTTCCCTCTAAAATTGCACTTATAATTCCACGTATAGAACCTTCGGTTCTATTTTTGGCATTTCTATATTGAGCTACGTGTGAGACAAGTTTTAAAGAAAATTGAATAATGGAGTGAAAAGGTGCTTATAAAGTGAACTTCTAACAAATCAATCAATGTCGGTGACTTAAGGATTCGCGGTTTCGCTGTTTTGAATTGACAAGGGGAACTTTTCGCTTTCAATATTTTTCTTCCAAATTGTTGTCTTTATTTCATGAATTGTTTCTTACAGCTAAACAATTGTATTTGCTTTCAGCTTTAACCATCTGATCCAGCTGCCGCGTTAGTCAAACCTGTTCTATTCTAATATTTGAATAAGATAAAATTTTATTTAAATTTGTACTGTAATATTTTCTTATTATGAGTTTGCTAGATGAAGCCTTTAATACTTTATGCTAGTTTTATAAAGGAACAAAAAAGAGGGATATCGAGCTTAAAGAGCGATCCAAATTAATAGTAATTAATAATACTTTAATTCTGGAAGAGCCGATATTCCCGGGATCCTGCGCTCATGAGTCCCGAAAAGAGCCAAACAATCCAATCAGATTTGCAAATATTTGGAGAAAACTAGAGATTTAACAGACACTAAGCGTTAAGCACTAAGCGAATGATTTTACTGGTAAAAATAAAACAAAGAGAACAACTATGGAGAAGATTGGAGAAAGTAAGAAAGATATGATTCGATGGTCGAAATTGATGAAGATAAAATGAAGTGATATTTACTTTACTTATTCTTGTGATGACAAAAAGAGAGCTAAAGTTATAATTGTGAGGCTACCACCATCTTTGTTTATAGGTGGTACCAGAAGATGAAGCAGATACTCAGATTGGCTTTAGAAATTGATTTGGCACAAGGGAAGCTTTATTTGCCTACAATGTCTTGATGCAGCGGTGTCTTGATGTCAATCAAAATGTATACGCCTGTTTTATTGACTATAATAAGGCATTTTATTGAACAATTTGACGGACGATACAGTACTTCTCGCCAAAAACAACACCTTCAAAATATATTAAGCAATATCATCACAGCTAGATGGTCTGAGACTCAATGTTAAGAAGAATAAGTACATAATTGTCAAAACTGAAAAGCCCAATGAACATCTGTCAGTGGAAGGTGAAACGCTGGAAAGAGTCGAGAGGTATGACTACGTAGGTACAAGTGCCGAGTGCTTCGTAGATTATTGTTCACAGATAAAGATTCGCATTGAGATCGCCCGTGCATCCTTTGTGAATATCAAGAGGCTGCTCTGTACTCGCGATCTGAGCCTAGACCTGAGAACTCAGATGCTCAAATGTTACGTGTCCCAAGTTCTTTTGTATGGTGCAGAAGCTTGGACCCTTAACTGTATTGCGTGCGGAAACTAGAAGCCTTCGAGATGTCGGCCTACCCTAGGATGTTGAAAATATCATGAGCAGAACATATGACGAAGGTGGAGGTTCTGAGAAGAATGGAGAAAGGCATAGAGATCCTACAGGGAGTAAAAAAAGAAAATTGCAATATCTCGGCCACATCGTGAGAGATCCAAATTATGAGACTCCGCAATTTATAATCCAAGGAAAAATATCCTGGCTTAGGAACCTGCGAAAATGGTTTAATATCACGTCATCTGACCTATTTAAGGCTGTAGCATCCAAAATGGATATAGCAATGATGATAGCCAACTTCCGAAATGGAGACGGTACATGAAGAAGAAGAAGATTTTCGCATTTTTATTTTCCGGTCAATCTAAAACAAATCAAATCGAGAGAATTAGACCAAAATTTCGCGTTTCTTGTAAATACCACAATTTGCGGCTATATTTTAGCCTTCATGCGCTTTGAATTAATCTATTTGATTAAAAACAATCTTTAAAATCTACTAATCTTAAGACCAAAATGCAGCAAATAGAATAATTTATTTAAGCTTTAGCTTCTAAAAATTTTGCACTCTGCCGTCACCTGCTA
>MU185617.1:242846-265941 GCA_016904865.1 Pissodes strobi | reverse complement strand
ATTATTATTATTATTATTATTATTATTATTATTATTATTATTATTATCAATTGTATTATATCATTATTAAATGCAAATAACATTTCCACTAAGGAAATGTATAATACGTAGTGGATTTAATTGTTCAACCCTTAACATATCTAATACAAATAGACCGGGTCGTCAATGAACTGATATCAGTCCATCATAATCACGTACGGACATCGTTTTGCATTGTAAACATGCCGTTATATTATGCAAGTTACCGATATTAACAATAGACTGTCGCCAAGGAAGAGCATCAGGAAGCAGCACCGTCTGTCAACTGTCACGTATAGGCGAGCCACATTTGTCATTGTGAATCATGGCACATACGGGCATGTCACCAATATACTTGACAGATTTATGAGTAGCAGCAATTGCCCACATACCTCTTTTATAACGTGCACGACCGGTCTTTATTTATATATGTGCTGGTATAGTGTATGTATGATATGACCCAAAATTTTAATTGCGCAAAATCAGATTTTAAAAATTTACTACTTAAGGCATTTTATCTTCTGCAACAATTATTAAGAAAAAAATACATAGAGGATGTGTTTAAAAATCCTATTTGCAGGCATTGTATAAGGAAAAGAAGAATAGTAAGGTAACCAATGAATGGGACAAGGATGTTCAAAAGGGATGATAAATAAAGCGAGCCTTAAACCTAGTTCCCAGAGCTCCCACTGTCGCCAGCTACACTCTCTCTCTGGCCAGTAGAAGATAAGTGACGTTAGAACTCCTAACCCCCTCCACAATGTCGTCAGTTCGCTGTCATTGTAGTTGTTTTGAATCAACTTCACTTCATTTTCTTTGTAGATATTGTGTTGTAGTGACAGATGGTTGACATCATTGTATCGTGATGGCTGTTGCTCGACATTGAAAAGGCAAGGACCCCCACCCCTGTCGCGGGCGACAGTCGAAGCTCTGAGAACTAGGCTTTAATTCAATTTTGTAAAATTCACTATAGTTTGCAGAAAACAGATATTTAGTACGTGCATTGTCAATTTGGAAACTCGCTTTTCAATTGAAACTTGAAGTTAGGCCAGCAAAATCAACATCTATTCAAAAATCTGAGTTGTGTTTTTCAATTTTTAATGAAGAAAGCAAATTCGTCCCTACTTAGGAATTTATATTTAAAAGGGAACATCATGCCTTCCTTGTACAATTCAAAAAGTAAGTGAATTTCTCGCCTTGTTGACTATTCTTGAAATGGCAATGGTAAAATAGCTTAATGTGACAGTCATTGCCACGTGTTAATCAGTGGCTTTCAAATGTTCAAATATGAAAACCTCTAGATATAATCATGGTATCCAAAATGACTTATATTTTGTGAAATCTTCCAAAACCTATCGTTGCCGTACGGCAACAGGTTTTACGACTTCGATGTTTGGCCACCAGCTATTCTTTACATTGAATTGCTGGTTGCCGCTATTATAAATCTTAAACCATCTGTTTTCACTCCATTTTACTAGAAATTTTTCTAGAGTTATCAAGTGTATTTCTGCGACCGATAATATTTTTTGACGAAAAATGGACATCAGATGGGAGTAAAAAGCTTTTTTATTCTAAATGAAATACTGGAGTGTTTAGATTGGTATGGTGTGTTACTAGAAGATTTAGTCAAAGTGTAGAATATGCCAAATAATAAGGTTACGAATTTTTGTTGTAGTTACCGCACGACAACGATATGTTTTGAAACTATTGCTTTTTTCCAGGAAAGGAGTTGACCTGCAGCAGGCATTAGCCATGTTAGAGGAAGACGATGATGAAATAAATGCACCAAGTGTATAAGACATTTTCATAACTCCACCAGAGGCTTCAGAACTCACCGACGAAGACTCTGCTGACGACGACGAAAGTTGTTTTGTTAGATAATTTGGTGAAAAATCCATTATCCGCGCCAGCAGAAGTTGTCTTGGAAAATATCCAACGAATATCTGAATACTCTTTGTATAAAGAAGAAGAATCGGAATTTAACTCTGAAGAAGCAAAAGATGTCCAATCGCCGCACAAAAACCTAAACTAACATTCAAGTGGATTGATGGAGATATTGTAAGTAATATTACTCCGCCAGCAGATGAGAATTACTCAAAGTTTTATAATAAGACTGTCAGAGAAGTATTTGAGATATTTCTGGATAATGTTATCATAAATCTTTTTGTTGAAGAAGCTAACAGATATGCTGTATTCACCTCCTAACATAACCAAAGATGAAATAAGATTTTTCATAAGCATTCTCTTTTTACAGGATACGTGGTTATGCCAGAAAATAGATTCTATTGGAATATGGGTTTGTACATCAACAATAAACTAGTATCTGAGGTTATTCGCAGCTTGATAAAAACAAGATAAGATAAGTAAACTTCGACCATTTATTGACCATTCTTGCAAACAGTACATAAAGAGCAAACCAATTAGATTGGTTACAAGGTTTGGTGTCTCAATACGGATTTTGGTTATTTGGTGAAATTTGACGTCTATCAGGGAAGCAGTCCTAATGACAATGATTCAGTCTCAATCTGAGGCATGTGCAGCTCCATTGGTAAAAATGTTTGATGAATTACCAGATCAGACCTAGCGTTACAATATCTATTTTGATAATCTTTTTACTGGGCTTCTCCTACTTTGTCATCCCAGGGAGCGTGGTTACGGAGCGGCAGGAATGATGAGAAAACATCTTGTCCTATAACTGATAAAAACAATCCATACAAGAGAAAAGATGAGAACATGAATTTAAAATTTTTGCTGAATATAAAGTCTTGATTGCACGCTGGAATGAGAATGCTGTGGTAACTGTCGCATCTACTATTCATCTATATCATCTTCTTTCTTTGGAATTCATCCAATCAGTCAATTCAGACAAAAAATAATTTCAGATTTTCAAACCATATTTAGATGCGGAATGTAACTGACATTATGGGAGGGACCGACATGATGGATCAAGATATAGCCCAGTATTAAATATCCGTAAGAGGGAAAAAAGTGGTATTGGTCTCTTTTGACTTGGTTCCTAGATGTTCCACTTCATTATTCATGGATTCAGTATAAACAAGCGGGAAATAAACTTAACAAACGGGAGTTTCGAAGAGAATTAAGTATTGCATATCTAAATCGATATAAAAAGTACGACCAAGAGGACCTGGACGAACATCTTTGTCCAGAAATAGAACTTCTGGAAACAGAGTATCCGACGATGTGTAGTATGATCGCATGGATCACCTAGCAGTAGCTGTTCCCAATAATAAGCGTTGTAGATGGTGATTGGAGAGGTGAGGGCTGCAATTCTATTGTCCGAACTAGCTGTAAAAATGCAATGTTGGTCTCTGCATACCATGCTTTGAAATTTTCTATTCTTCTTTTTCTTTCTTTCTTTCTAGCCTGTCTCCGTCCTCTGCTCGGCATAGGCCTCCTCCACCATATTCCATAGGTTCCTGTCTTGGACCGTCAGGATCCAGTTTCTTCCAGCAATCATCTGAATGTCATCACTCCATCTTGCTTGCGGTCGTTCAGTGTTTCTTTTTGACTCACGCGGCCTCCATTCCATGAGTATTTTGGTCCATTTGTTATTGTGTCTGGCCACATGACCTGCCCAGCGCCACTTCAACCTTGCCGCCCGTACCACTACATCATCGACTCGTGTTCTTTGGCGGATGTCTTTATTCCGCACCCGATATCTGAGGCTAATACCAAGCATTGCTCGTTCCATGGCGCGTTGGCAGATCTTGAAGTTATTAGCACTTGCGCGTGCCATAGTGAATGTCTCGAAACCGTAGGTCGCTACTGGCAGAATGCATGTGTTGTAGATCTTTCATTTTAGACTAATCGGGATATCCTGATTTTTAAGAATATAAGCCAGTCTAGAGAAAGCCGCCCAGGTGAGACCTGTTCAGCGATTTATTTCAGCTGTTTGCTGCGCTTAATGATATGGCCGAGATAGTTATATTCGTTCACCACTTCGAGAGGCTGGTTTTCAACAGTTATGTCGATATTGCCTGTGCTCATAATTTTAGTCTTACGGATATTCATTGACAGTCCTATTGCTTTGGATGCTTATTGCAGTTTTTTTTTTATCATAGTGAATCATTATTGATGAGCACGATGTCGTCGGCAAATCTTAGATAGCTCAGGTGTTTTCCATCGATTGAGAAGCCCTTATCCAGCCATGGCAGCTTTTTAAATATGTCCGCTAGGGCCAATGTAAACAGCTTAGGGGAGATCGTGTCCCCCTGTCTGACTCCCCTATTTATTGAAATGTTATCGGTGGTCCCTTCATCGTCGATCCTTACTTGCATTGTGGTATTTCCATGCACATGACCTATTATTCTGGTGTATCTAGAATAGATCCTCGCATTATGCATCGCCCTCAACACAGCCCATGTCAAAACAGAGTCAAACGCCTTGTGGTAATCGACAAATGCCAGATGCAAAGGAATATTGTATTCTGTGCACTTCTCGATCAATGTATGTGATCAATCGTGCTGAAGCCCTTTCGAAAATCTGCTTGGTCAATTGGCTATTCAGTTACTTATTAAATGTGTAGTTTCTGATACATTGTATTTTTTGTATTCGCCAGGTTTCAAATAAATATTAGTTTATGATTTTTTTTACCTTATATTGGATTACCTTAAAGCCTGTCGTTGCCATATGGTAACGCCTTCAAACTTCTCTCTTAGGAAAGAAAATAAAAAATATTTTGTCGAGTATTCGAGGTCCTAATAGCACTGCTTATAATTGAAAATACACTTTCTCAAAAAATAGTAAATTCAGGCTTTGGAGGGTTAAAACGTATAAAAATAAAACTAGAAGCATCGCTAGTTTTTTGCTATATTTTTGCTAATGAATAGGTCGTTCAAAGGGTTTTTTTGATAAGGTATGTTTTATTCAAAGCCAAAATTTCTGACATATAAATCAGTTATTATTAAAAAAATGTATTAAGAGGAAACTGTGGCGTTTTCATAAGAATTGTTATATTCTAGTTCATTACGTCGTTCGATACAAATATTTGAAATCTTATTCCATACTATCTTTCACCTAAATTTCTCATACGCCATTTCATTCTTAAGTTACGAATTGAATCTAAATTACATATTTTTATTGCATGCATTGAGCAACAAAAACAGTACGTTCCCATGCATATAATTTGTAATAAAACTGTCGCTGTTAGATAACACGGGCATGAAAAAATTGATATTTTTCGAGAATTGTTATTGTTTCGCGTTCAACTTATGAATCAGCCTAACGAATTACTGCACCACATGGACAAATTAAAATACAACACTTGGATAAGTTCAAAAGGTACATAAATCTGTCTGAGCCCGCGTATATTTCTGTACAACAATAAAACAGACGTTAATATACCATCTGAATAACGACTCTGTCTTTGACATGTGATACAGCAGGTTAATTTTATATAAATATTAAAATATTTTGTAAAAATCATGATGGTGGGTATTTCTGTCTTAGCGTGAAAAATTGCGGATATTTTATCACTCATAAATTATTTTACTTAATTTTAAAAGTGATGGTTAAGATGTAAACGAAATATATAAAGTATTCGTTTTATAAGACGTAGTTTTTCATTAAAAACTCGCCACTTCAAGATTCAAGGCTCGTTTTTTAAACTGATTGCATGTACCAAAAACGTATTTTATAAAATTAGTAGGGGAAAGCGGGTGACAGTGGCCAGTTTTCAAATAATAACGAACGCATTCGTTATATGTATTTTGGAGAATTCAAACCTTTTGTAAAATAATTTTATATATCCATATATTAAATTGATTTAGACATCGTTATAGTGAATTAAAATTTTAATTTACTAATTAAATTGACCCATAATTCAAAATTACTTTCTGTGGAAAACATGGGCTATTATTGCTGTTGAACCAATATTGCCTATACCTATACTCCATCACAATTAACCAGAGAGCGCCTCTTTAATCACGATTAAAGTTTAATCTAGATCGAAAGTACTGATGATTGATTGATTAAGAATAATCACCTATTAAATTTTATTAACGTAGACGGAAAGTACCGGTCCTAATTAGATTTAGCTATCAGGCTACTTCATACAAGCTGCATAAAGTTGTACGGGCCATATTGTGAATTATACGAGGTAATTCAGTTATGCGTTATCTCCTTTGCATCTTTTTTATATTTGAAATTTGGTTAATCAAGTTTTGTTATGCCTTCATGCTATTATTTTCTCATTACTAATTCAATAACATTCATGAATTCCACAGATGTTTTAGAAATAAGTTCCTCTAATTCAATGCGGATTATCGCGAGACCACTAAGCCAAAGTTTACAGAATTAAAAATATAAGTTGGTGCACTAAGCGCCAATTCAATGAAATCGTCATATCAAAGGCGAGCCGAGGACGCAACGCGACGGTAAAAAAATGTAGGGGGTACTGAGGCAATAAGAGCCGAGTTTGACGCGATTTACATCGGTCAAAGCGCTATTGGGGAACATAGAATAAAATTTCCCGCTTAGTAAGTAATAAATGAAGGGATTTAAAAATGAAATATGTTTTCATTAAAATTTTGAAAAATATATTTTGTGAAGTCGCAAAAAAAAGAAGAAAAGATAAAGGCCTTATTTAGCATATTTTTAAAAAATTACAGTATATACGATTGTATATTTAAATAAAATTTGTAAAATATTATTTTTTATTTCATGAATGAAATTTAATACCCCGTGCAAAATTCTTTATTTTAATTTATTTTGGGGATGAACTACATCATAGTTTAGCAAAACTTTACAATTTATTTTGGAGAAAGTTTTGCAACACTAAATGTCTACATTTTAGCAATTTCTATATTTCGTAAATTTTCCCGCAATAACTAATTAGCACAAAATTTAAAGTAATAGACTTTTAGATAAACCTATATTTGCACCCATCTTACATTATTTTGCAAATTTACAAAATCTGATTGAAAGTTACCTTTTTTAGTTGGTAACCCGGTTGATGGAACAGCATATGAATGTACACGGGCGGCTCCTAGAAGAATTTGCAAAACTGTTTTCATTAAAATGTAAACCACAAATTCTAATACGGCTATGACATTGCATTGGTGTATCATTCGCATATTTGTGGGATCCTATAAATCCTAAGGCAATTTTCCAGGCTCGACACCTGCAAGTTTTTTTTTATTACATACTCTATTGTACTCACTATATTAATATTGAACATTGATGGGAAGTAGGTCAAATTTAACTTATAAAATTTTACCCAAACATACAAGTGAAGTTAAATAAAAGCTTATAATAAACTAATACATACCTTCATTCATCTTTTGGGCACCTAAAGAACGATATATTGTCTGCCATTCGACTTTCACAATCATCTACTGAACAAATATTTCGACTAGACATTTTACTCAGAAATCCACCCAGAATAAACCGCTATTTTTGAAATCTCACCCTATACGCCGGACCATAAACAAATTTAAAATAAACTTAAAACACCGTGTACGCATCCAACAACGAGTGTCGACTGGCACCAGTCTAACGGGCAGGCGGGGAGTGGCGAAGTGGAATTTGACGATGGCACGGAGTGAAACAACTTATATTTTTAATTCTGTAAACTTTGACTAAGCTCTATAATTATGTCGATTGATTATCGTATTATTAAGGAATCTGGATTCATCTAACCATAAAATAAGATGTGAAAATAGTCTGCCGCTGAGCAACTGTTACTACAGAATTGGGGCAATAACCCCTTGTTCCTAACTTAATAACTAAACCCAGAAGTTGTGTCCCTATATACGAAAATCATTACAGAAAAAAGAAAGGTAGAAGGAAGAAAAACCGAGCAGAAGTTTTAACAAGCACACCAGTTATGAAAAAGCTAGAAAGAGAAATCACAGAAAAAAGGATGAAAAAATATAAAACAAAAAAAAACATGGACAATAGTAGCGTGAACCTGGAAATTGGCAAGAGTGAAAATGAGATGATTTGTTTGATAATTCTGAAGGGAAATTTGACAGTAGAAATATAGTTTTTAAATCATATGTGTTTCTTAGGCCTGCAACAAAAAATCATAAAATATATTGTTGGTCAAGTTGATAATATCAATACTAAATTTATTAAATGAAGCATTTAATTACTTGGGAAATTTCGAAATAAATTTGTATATCCAAACGCAAAAGATGAAGCAAAAATAATGATCGGTAATATTGTTGCCGACCTTCCACCATCTTTAAATTCTTAAGTGCCTCCAGGTTGCAAACCTGTGTGCCATTAGCAAAAGTCTCTTTCCTAAATCAAACTATACCAGCTTCCAATTTTGTATCCTCATTACAGAACAAAAAAGGTGGAAGGAAGAAAAAGCGAGTACAAATTTTGTCAAACATACCTGTTATGAACAAACTAGAAATTTAAATCACCGAAAAAAGAAAAGAAAAATATAAAGCAAAAAAAAACGAGGATAACAGTAACGTACACCATAGAATATATGAAATCCATTAGCAAGAGTGAAAATGACTCACCAGACGCTGCTAATGATGATTTGTTTGATAATTCTGAAGGGAAATTTGACAGCAGAAATATCGTTGTTAAATCATATGCGTTTCTTACGCTTACATCAAAAAGCATAAAATATATTGTTGGTCAAGTTGATAATATTAACACTAAAATTATTAAATGGAGCAGTAAATTGCTTAGGAAATTTCGACATAAGTTTGTATTTCCAAGCGTCAAACATGAAGAAAAAATAATGATAAGCGATATTGTTATCGGGCTTCCACTACCTTAAGATACTAGAGGCACCTCCAGATTGCAAACTCTATAGATTAAGTGCTGAACTTAGCGGCTATAACGTTATCTAATTTTTTCGTTTAATGCTTTTTCTATTAACTCCAGTTGAATAATCACTGCAGCCCATATTATTACACGTGGATACTGTTCATCATAGAGAGGTGACGCTCAGAGAATGGATAATTATTTCGGCGAGATCGTCAATTCCCTTAAAAAGTGGAGCCCCAGGTAGGGCGCCAATATAACCATGGCATATACCCATCACAGGGTGGTGGGTGGATCTGGCAAAAGTCAAGCTAATATGTACTCATAAGTGTGATATAATGACGCCACTGAGTAATCGTCCAACTAGAACTTCTTTGATGGAAAAACTAAAGAGTTTGTCTCCTGAAAGTAAGTTATCAGTTGTCAAAGTCATCAGATAATTCATCAGCTGTCCAAAACAGTATCTAAGCAGAGGGCCCCTTTTGTGTATTATGTGGTTTGTGTGTAGGTTTTATTGCGCTAACTTTAAAGGTGATGGAAACGGAATAATTATTTAAACAGAACCTATGCTTTGTTTAAATTTTCTCGATTCACGACAGTTAAACATTAAATTGTTGTGAAGGAGGCCATGAATACGTTTAATTGGCATGAGTGAAAATTAAATATAAATTTACTCAAAAACTCACTATAAGGTCAAATAAAAGCATAAACCAACTATTCAATACATTAAATAATATAAAATTCGAGTGAACTATAATTTACTCGAATGTAATATTATTATTGGCAAACTTATCTCTTCCTCGATTTTCCGAATAGTTACTATTCTGCTTCTCGCGAGAGCAACGATTTTCAGATCTAGGAGCGAAGCAATAATCAAGAGACCAACGTTGCATACTAACGAAAACCAAGGATTTATTTTTCCTCACCGTAGTTCGTTAAATTTTACGGTGTGACTTTACGAAGATCTAATGGTTTTTATAGGTTTCTTTTATGGGGTGTACAGCTATTGGATTTTGCCGAATTCATGTGCTCTATGTGATTGATACTAAAATACTAACTCTGGATTAACTAGCTTTTTTAATTTGTCCTAGGGTAAGGTCACCATATTTTTTCAATGCCAGTGCGGGACAATTATTAAGGGTAAATGACCGACGGTCGGGGGACACAGGTTTGGAGAAAAATTGAAAAAGTAACAATTTTTTTTTCGAAAATAAAAACAAAATACAAGCCATTGGGGACAGGGAGTTTTAATTTGTAAATGTTACTGGCATCTGGCATAAATTGATACTGATAAACTGAAAATGCGGGAAATGTTGGACAGCTTTCAAAAAGAAAGGAGGATCATCCTAGGGTAGTCTGTAATCCATAGATGGTGGGATAATATTTTGATTCTTTCAGCAATGGCTCAGAAACTGAAGCCCCAAGTTGGGCGCCAATTTTCTTATGGCATAAACGTGGATCCGATGAAGGTTGAGCTGATTTGCACTTACATATATAAAATATGGAAGCCACTAATTTTATGACAGCTATAGGACTCTTTCAGATTGCTGTACCGTATGTGATCGATACTGAAACGCAATTTTCGATTAAGGCATCTAGCGTTATTTCTATTTCAATCTAATTAGAGATGTATCAGAGGTGGCAATCATAGAATGAAAAAGTAAGCGATTGTAGGTATATACCTAATTATTCCATTTTTTCAGCAGTCGTAGCAGCACGTTGGGCGCCAATGTATTTAGAGCATAAATTATTTTGTTATTAAACCATTTTCTTATATGTTTATCTTCGGAGCTCCTATCCATCGAATAAATTTGAGTGACTTTGGTGAAGGCCTAGCCAATTTGGACTAAGATGGCATAAAATTTCGATGCTCTTATTTTATATTTCCACTGTGAACTCTCAAGAGATTTTTATGGGACATCCTACCAAATGTTAAGTTCCTAAAATCAAAAAAGTCTCTTATACCAAAAAAACTAAAAATGTAAGGCCTGTTGCAACATTAATTATTTAGAGGTATATTTCACGTTCAAATAAACATTACATTGGCCAACCCTTATTTGAACTCCAAACATGCAAAATCCGGTCGACGCAAGTCACAGAGACGTTGCTTACTAACACTGGATAATAAATGACTGCGTTGGCACCACGTCCAATTGCTGCTTGGGCAATCCCACTAAAATTAACCGAATTATATTTCTGAATTAGATGAGGAGACGTAATGTATTAACGGACATATCACAAATGTCTAGCATTCATTAGTGTCTCAACAAAATATTAATCGCATTTGTCATATTAGCATTGTGTTTCACCAACTTCACTTTTAATTAAAATAGATTTTTATTTAGCCGTTTGACAAAATATTTGTAGCATATTTGCTTGAACTTTCATGGACTCGCAGATAGTAGCTAATTACTTATTTTAATTAACGAGTAGACGAGCTTAATTAGCAAAATTAAAATAGTTACCTTAAATAGTCTTAACTTCGTTATTGACAAAGGAACGACTTCTTAAAATTAAATTTATATTAAATTTAAAAATAAGAAAATCGGCATTGATGAGAATATTGCTCACAAAACAATATTGCAGCGTACTAGACCTTTCCAAGTTTTTAAAGAAATGCTTTTCGCTAGACTTTTATTAACGCTTGAATTGAAATACTAATTTGGACAAAATAGAGCCAATATCGTATTGGCGTATAATGCATGTTAGACATCAGGAGACGTCCTTGTAAAGCGACGTTCTAGGTGTTTCCAATGGTCGATCCTGCCATAAAGATGTCAGGAGATGCCGTATTAGCTTTCTTGGTAAACGTCGGGGTTTTGCAGTATTAAATTGGACCAAATTCCTGTCGCCCTAGGTTCGAACTTTCTACAGATCTTGATTAATTATTGTAATCTGCCCCTGTCTATAGTGATAAGTATCAGTCGCTGGTAAAGGCTTCTCTGATCTAAATTGGGAGACAAGGGTACTGTCATCTGCAAAATGTAATCAGGATTATTGGTTTCGGTTAGCAGGTCATTGATATAGGTGAAAAACAGAGTTGGTGAAAGTATTGCGCCCTTAGGCACTCCCGCATTTATGGTGAATATGTCTGCGATGTGTCCATCAATTGCAACGTGTAGAGATCGTTTCTTAAGGAAGCTGGCAAGCCAGCCGAAGGACCGCAGTTTGTTGAGCAATCTGCCATTCCAAACTCTTTCGAAAGCCTTTGAAATAACTAAAGGAATCGCTCGATATTATCCGTAGTTCTCAATTGTCCTACTCCATATATATGTGATATAGGCCAATATATATCCTGTCGATCTCTATTTACGGAAGCCGTATTGGTTATCGCTAATTATTCTCTTGGTTTCGAGGTACTTGAATAGTTACTGATTGACTACACATTCCATAACTTTAGAGATTATTGGAAGCAAGACAATTGGACGATAGTTTGATGGCGTGGTTTTCTTGCCTTTTTTTGGTACAGATTGCACTCGAGCGACTTTCCAAGAAGATGGATATATCCCCTTTCGGTAAGACAAAGAAAAAGTCTGTCAAGAAAGGATGTTAATTTGTGGGCCCAGTTCTTTAACACGATGGCAGGTATTTCATCCAGTCCTGATGCCTTTTGCGTATCTAGCTTCTTGAGGATTTTACGAACACCACGGTGGTGAAACCTAACTTTCGCCATGGTAGTGTTAATGTTGGATATGATGGGGAGATCCTTGCCTTTGGGGACGTTTAAGGTAGAGTGCGATGAAAACATTTCGGCGAGCATGTTTGCTTTTTCTTTAGCTGTAGTCACCGTGAAGCCGCGTTCGTCCTTCAAAGGATCGTGTTTTGTAAAAGCTTTGGACGAGGAATTGAGAACAAATAATATATATTAAATAAAAATGCTGTTATCATGGCCCAAAACGACGTGATTCCAAAAATTTCTTTTCGATTTTTTTTTCAAAATTAAAAACAGAAAGTGTGAAAAAAAATATTTCTAGGTAATCTCAGAATAAGAAAATATGGTAAGACAATAGGTTATTGAAGCATATAAGTTTGGAATGATGAAGAGACAGGAAAGTTAAAAAGAAGTTGCACTTCTTCAGAAGTAGCGTTTGGGACGCATCTTTAGAACAAGAATAAAAAGAACACTCTTATACAAGTTTTTAAATGATTTGCGCGAAATGGAAAGTCGCTATTGCCGAATGAAATGTAAAAAATATATACTTAGAACAAAATTTTAAGGCAGCTGAACTTTACCACATTTACATAGGGTTGTGTTTGAAGAAAGGGGTTTTGCTGTTATCTCTTTACACATTTTTTGTAAGTTTTTGAAGACACAAATATTGGTTTATAAGACAAAATATTGCCTATTGCATTGTTCTCAACATTTACCAGTTACCTTGAGTTAATGAAGGGCTACAATTTAGTGCAAAATAAATGTTATCAAAAAATTGGTTTCTAATCGTAAAGGCCGAATTTTTGGTGGCTGCCATATTGGACCATATTTCTTAGCAATTCGATTAAATGACGACTTAAGAGCAAATTACTTGATATGTTAGAAGATGTACTTCTGTGAGACAATAATGTGGATCAGCTCAGCCTTATTGCTTATGAGTATCTCGGCAATACTGTTGCATATGAATATCTTAGTAAACCTTCATACTAAAAAGGTCGAGCAAACCACATTCATGGCCAAATGGCTTTGCGTATCTTTGTATGTCTGGGATCATAGGAAATATCTTCGTAGATGACTGTAGTATATGAAAACTACTCGAGAAATCGTACAGGTAGAAAAAATAAATATCAACAGAACCATTGCATTTTTGAAGTAAAAATTTCAGAAAATTTTTTTGCGTAGTGAATGGGACTGAGCTGTAACGCTCAAAGCTATCTACGTTATGCTATTTAACGCTAATTCGAGTTAGTTTGGATCCACTTCAGCGAAGCGGTAAGGAGAAACAGTCAGTGGAGAGATTTGAGTTACCAAAAAAACTATTGATAAATTCTTACTTTTCTCAAAAGCAGCTACAAGTGGAAATTTTGAAAACGTTTTTAGGCAAAGGCTGGGGTGCGCCTATGGTAAACTGTTTTCGGGATCAGACATTCCGTCTGCGAGTTGTTATATATTGCATTTTTCAAAATTTATCTTTGATACACGATAATTCCAAAAAAAAAAAAATAATGTTGATGACATTTCAGGACAGGTACTTTCTAATTCTAACGGTCATCTGAACCCGATTGAAATTGGCTTGAATCACAAAATGGCGGATTTTTTTTTAGGTGTGTATATTTTTGGGGAAGGTGTCATAAATTGCAGCAGAGAAACTCTCTAAATGATTTTCAGTGTTTAAAATGTCGTCAAAATGGTATTTACAGGGAAAATGTAATCGACTTTTAGGACAAAAAATAAAGGTTTTTATTCGTGTTTTCGAAAGGTACTTTTTTTAGAAAACTTAGTTACTTGGCGAAAATTTAACTAAAAACTGTATTATAAGACACGGTGGAAATGATTCTGTCTATTATACAGGATGAGCTCTTTGAAATTAAACTTTTCGGCATTTCGAGATTTGGCACGTCACCACTCAATATTTTATTATCGGAAAGTCGAAAAATATGAAGCAACCAAGTTTTCGCACATTAAAGAGGCCTGATATGAGTAGAATATATAAAAAAAGATGCATCGATCCCATTAAAACTGCCGAATTAGTGATTTTTTAAAAATTTTCAGTATGAAAAATTTACTTTCTTTGTACGTGCTAGCCAACGCATAGCTATTTTCAAGAAATCAGTCTCAGATTCGTAAACCTCGTGACCTCTTCTACAAAAAAGTTTAAATTCGGAAAATGGGTTAAGATCGGAAAATCACAATTTTTTTTACTAATTAGGCGCAGTTTATGCTGCTTTTTATAGCAGATATCGAGGTTAATATGTTGATGCATATAGATTTGTGGTCAGTAAGTTGTTGTTATTCGTCTGAAATCTCATGCAAGATGATTTGAAGGCGGGAAATTAGGCTAAAGTTTTCATGTGATAAGCAGCGGTTTCTGCTGATTGTATGGAAGATTCCAAAGTTAATTTTTACCTTAAATATCGAAGTTGTGGCAAATAATTTCAAAATATAAAACACAAAGAGGAAAATGCTTGTATTTTATAATATTAATCTGGCATTGAGAAAGTTTTCAGTTGTGTCATGTGGTTTTGGAAGTTAATTAATTTTATAATTATGTGGATTTTAACTTCTGCCATTTCCCTGAAAGTCATTTAGATTCAGGGAAAACTGCAACAGACATTTTTTGCTGTAAATTGCAACAAATAAAAATAATGAAAGAAATAATTATTGAAAAAAAAAACGCTGGCTACTACATACAAAAAAAAAATTCTAACCTTTAACTGGGCCGTCACGTCGGTGGCAAAAAAGCTTAATTTTTTCAATAAATAGTTAGCTCTTACCCAAAATAAATTTAATAAAAAATATTGGGCTAGTCTGCTAGTACTCGAGCCACTGATGTGTAAACATATCTTATATCGACAACATCGACATGAAAATCTAATGCAATCTTAGGCCGCATAGCCCTCCGCTCGCTTCGCTCGCTACAGGGGCGCAACGAACAAAAACTAACCCAAGGCATTAGAAATTTAATATAATCTCAGGAAAATAAAAAAACACCATCGGGGATCGAACCCGAGCCGCCGAACCAGAGGTCTAGTATCTTAACTACTGAACCACCAGAGCACTTGCAAGCAATTCATTGCATCGTAAGTAAAATAGGAAGGCAATCTAACGAAAACATCCGATGTCGTCCGACAAGTCGGGAATGTTTTTGCAAGTGGTCTTTATCCGCCAATCGCTTTACGAGGAAGAAGTAGTTTGCGTATGGTTATGATGTACATCCGGGCTACACACTTCCGTCCATTTTCCCGAAATTTACCTTCATACCGCTGCGTAAGATGTTTACACATCAAAAATAAAATTAAATAAATACTTGTTCACAGATTTTAGATATGACTTGATATCGTATACTTCAAATATCTAATTAAATAAAAATATTGATAATATTTGAGTTTTAAAATAGGGTTCCTAATGATTTAACAATTTAATTATAAAAAAATACTAAGATTTTCGGCAATATCTTGGATTAGCTACGTTTCACTAATCAACTTATTTTATTAATATACTTAAATAGAGACAAAACTCATGTGATAGATCCCATTCCACTAAGAACAGTTGAGACCCTAATCGAAACTAGACGCGTCTAATGAAGTTAGCGGCATTCGGGCCCTTCCCCATCACTTTATTTTCTTTTCACTCGTTCAGCAAAGCGCGCTGATGATCGTTGCAATCAGCACACCTCGGAAGTTAGCTGTAGAAAAAGGGCCCGAGGTGGTCTTTTGATGCAATCCGTTTGCGACGAGCATTAAGTTTTTCCAGATTTCAAGCGGATTTCAAGCTAGTAGTGCAAACGTGATACGTTTTTATTTCGGATTTTATGAGTTGAAGGGTGGTGATGTTTAATAAAATTGATTATAATAATTGTACAAGCGACGACTTATTTAATAATCATGGATATGCACATTATCCAGAATGTAATTATTCATATCAGGAGATTAAAAGATTAAGACATTAATAAAAATGTACAAAAATGTATTAGTTAATATTTTCTGTGTGGATGCAATTTATAGCATTTCGATCAAAATGAGCCGAACTGAACAAAACTGTTAACAACATTTATGAGCAAGAAGCATAATTGAATATTTGGATTTTGTGGGCTCTGATAAATATTATTTTAGTTATTTAGTTGAGCGCAATAGGTAATTACCCCAAGTTTGTAGCAGCAATTGCTCAGATTCCTTAATAATATGATAATCAATCGATATAATTATTGAGCTTAGTAGTCTAGCGATAATCCATATTGAATTAGAGGAACTTATTTTTAAAACATCTGGGGAATTCATGAATGGTACTGAATGATTAATGAGGAAATAATAGGATGAAGGCAAAAAAAAACTTGATCAAACTAATTTCGAATATATAGAAGATGGAAAGGAGATCCATATTACCTAAATGAATCACCCCATATATTTCACATTATGACCCATATAATTTTATGCAGCTTGTATGAAGTAGCCTAATAACTAAATATAATTAGGGCCGGTACTTTCCGTCCACGTTAATAAAATTTAATAGGTGATTATCCTTAATCAATCAATCATCAGTACTTTCGATCTAGATTAAACTTTAATCGCGACTAAAAAGGCGCTCTCTGGTTAATTGTTTGTATATGCTATACTGGTTTAAGAGCAATAACCGATGTTTTCCACTGAAATTTAATTGCGCATTATGTGTCATTTTAATTAATAAATTAAGATTGTAATTTATGTAATAGAATGATTTGATAAATTGTCTACCGACTGTAACGACGATGTCATGTCTAGATATATGGAATTATTTTACAAAATATTTGAATTCTACAAACAAGATGTAAAAAATTAAATTGCTAAGCATTTAGAACCACACCCGTAAACATTCCCCATACAATTTTGAGAAAATATTACATTTTACATAAAGCTGTTTTTGTTTGGTGTAACAACTCAACTTCTAATAGCAGTGCGATTCTATGCAATAAGAAATGCTTGTGTAAACATCGGATGCCTTGAAGAAACCAAAAATAAGCAAAGCATTTTAACATATTATATGGGAATGATAACAGTTTAAAACATAAAAACATACTGAAGATGAAAGTTAAATAAAACGGTTGAGATAGGTATCGTTTTGATAATGATAATTCACAGTCCCAAGTCTGAACAATAGATTCGATTAAGACAGATACTAATAATTTCGCTTAAAAATAGGAAAACACAACTAATCGATAAGAAATAGACAACTGAGCAAGCGTCAAAACCAAAATGGAAAGGAAAGAAACAGAATATAATCAAAGTTTACAAGACCAACGATGAAAGATCGAAATAAGTGACGTCCATGCTGTTGGAAGAGATCGAAAGAAAGACTACAAATGAAGTGAAAGAATGATCTATCAAGACGTGAAGGCTTGATGTGACAAATAGTTGTCTCGAAATGAAAACTATGAGAACAAAAAATGGGACAGACTCTACCGAAAGAAAAGATAAAACGAGAAATTTCATTCCAAAGATCATACTTTAAAAGGTTTGGATATTTCATCCACACAGCCACAGTAAATCATATTCTTCCAATAGTCTATTGGATAGTAAAAAATATATTTTTTGATCGCATGATATTTCATTTTCGGTTTACAGACAACTTTATAATACGGGAAAATTGGTCGTTCGCAGTCTGCACAGATATTTTAATGACGAAACTACTAGAACAGTAAATTAAAAATTTGCGCTTATCTACGAGTAACTTTTGTCAAACGATTCGTGAAAATTTCTTTGACAATTATTCGTTTAATAGAAAACTACATTTCGCAAAAGAAAATGAAAAAAAAAAATGATCTCTTCCATTATTAGATGTAAACTGTGATCCTTTACTTGAAGATTAGAATCACAAATTTACTTTTTTGAAGGGTATTCCTAAATATTTTATACAAACCTATAATTTCCAACAAAAAATCCACTTAACACTATCACGAATATTGTCCACATCTGAGGACATATCAAAGCTTTAAAAAAACATATAATAACGCTGCACCAATGGAGTAGTTTTCTCATATGTGAATCAAACTAATTAAACATCTTGCTGATCTGCATAAATCCTCAAAATTTGACATGGCGGATATAAAGTAACCATATTTTTTTCATGTGTTGCAAAAGCAACTAAAAGAAATAATGGAAAATGGAATAGTTTTAAAACTAATTCCGATGAAACTCCTTAACAATATTCCCTCAAATAATAGAGTTTTCAGGGAAAACGATAAAGTACTACTTTAAACCAAATATTTCTGTTCAACAAAATGGGGACATCTAAAAAAAAGTGAAAGAACCATCAGCAACTCTTTCTCCAAGGTATTACGCAAAGTAACCTCTTTCCATGAAATAACAAGAAGAGCGGGCTAAGGCTTCTGAGGAGTTTGAACTCTCTGATAATGAAAACGACGATCTTGATTACTATCCAAAACAAGGAAGTGAATAAAGCATAGATGGAAAAAGTGGTGTAGGTTCCGGTTGGGAAGCTATTGAAATTCCTGAGCAACTACCGAAAACTGAAAATGACAATTTCGATGAAATTGAAACTCATGGAATACGAATAAGGAAAAAGAAAAAATGAGACATTTTGGACAAAAATGGGGGCTAGAGGATGAATCTTTATTTGCATCCCCAAGAATTTATTTATTTATTTATTCATTATAAAAAACACCTAACAGGCATATAAGTCCAATTAATAGATACTATCAGATAATTACAAAACAATTATGTACTATGTAAATGTTACGGCATTACTAAAAATAATGCTAAGCAAATCACGCCCATATTACTAAAAATAAGTCTAAATCTAAACCTAACATTCAACACACACCCAACTAACTGCAGTTACCAAACCAAGCAAAGGCAATATCAGAGAAGCGGCCACCAGACTCTGTTTTATTATAGTTATGATTATGAATTAACTCTGCAAAAATTATTAAATACATATTATTTAATATGGTAATAACTTATTTACTGTAACAATAGACTGGGAAAAAAAGGCCAAAATAGGGCGAGCATTTTATTTGAAACACATCAAAAATATAGGTGAAAGTTTTAAAACAAATGCCCTTGGCTTAGGTAGATAAAATGAAGTACAATAGAGAGAGCTTATACAAGGTACATCAAATTTAGTCTGCTTAGTATGTCAGCGCAATCAAACATGATATTTAATATCTTGAATAGAGTCAATAGATAATGGTAAACCTGGCGATCACTGAGAGATACGTAACCGAATTTTATTTAACAAGGCTGAATACGGAAAGCCCTGGAAAGGATATATTCCCTCACACTTATATCAAGCTTATTTTAAAAATCTGCGCTGGACTTGTTCTAGATTATTCATATGAACATTATATCCAGGGGACCAAACTACTGACACGTATTCTAACTTAGACCATACAGAGGAGGTAACAACAATTTTACTACCTCAACATCATTGAAATCCCTAGTGCAACGCACAACAAATCCGTAGCTTCTGGCGGCGTCAGACAGTATTTTGTTAATATGAGGAACGAAAGAAAACCGCGTCTAATGTTACGCCCAAGTCACAAAAAGTATCAAAACGAGAGACAGGTTGATTAGCAAGAAAATAATCATATACAACAACTGAGGACTTGGCTGTGGATGATACCACGCAACATTTTCCTAAGTTAAGCTGCAAGTTATTCTTGAGACACCAATCCTTGATCCGCTCCAAATCACGCTGAAGTGCGAGATAATCTTCCAAACACTGAATCCTTCTAAACATTTTTACGTGATCCGCATATAACAGAAATTTGACTGTAAAATCCATATAGTACGCCCAGCCGTTGTTGACCCTCGAAACGCATGCAATTGCATGCGTTTCGAGGGTCAACAACGGCTGGGCGAACTATACCAATGTCATTTATGAATATATTAAACAACAAAGGCTCAAGTATTGAGCTTTGCGGCACACCAGATGTAGCAGAATATTCGACAGAACAACGTCCATAAAGAGAGACGTATTGGGAGTAGCTAGATAAGTATGAAGTAAGGAGGTTGACAAGAGTGTTAAAAAATCCGATAGCAAGAAGTTTGCGAATTAAAACTGTATGATCCAAACGATCAAAAGCCTTTGAGAAATCAAGATACATGACATCAAATTGAGAACTTCCATTAATAGATTCAGCAATGTAAGAAGACACATCAAGTAAGTTGGTAATAGTGGATCTTCGTTTAAAAAATCCATGCTGCTGGGGAACTATGTGGTTCTTAATGACAGGAGAGTTCCAAGCATCACATAGTCAACATTAAACGCGAATCTCCCTATGTATACTTTTCGTTCTTTCCTAATGAAATCTTGTACGACTTTTTTTTATCAAACCAGTCTATATGCCCATCAAAATGAAAAAACTAGTTTTAAATTGCGGTGCTACATCTTAAGATTTTCCTGGGAATTTCGATAATGATAATATATATATAGAACAGAACTACTGGAGTGCAGATATTAATGTTAGGTTAAACTTTATTGCCGATGCTATGGATGTGCATTGCTATGAAACTATTATTCGTTACTTAAATTTTACAAACTGCCAGTGGATAATATCGATAAATTCATTAGAATACGCTCAGTTTTCAATTCTCTCCGCGATAAATTTCATGCCGCAGAGGAATATATGTCTGGGGATAACGATTCTAAGATCGTTCATCTGTAAAGTATTACCATCTTAAAAAGCCGAAAAAATGGGAATGCAAAATTTGGGTTCGCACGGGGACGTTTGAAAACATAGAGGAAACTACTGAACTGGGTTCAGTTGGTGGCATGGTATGCGTTTTCGCCTTCTCATAGAGGACCAGAATTACAAAATTTCGGCTGATGTTTTTTTTGAAAATTTTCTCTTGTACTTATTGTCGAAAAAAATTGTTACCTTGGAACCATGGCTTTGTAGAGGAACTACAATAAAACCATTTTAATCAGTGTCATTGCTTGTATATTTCTATATCGTTGTGGATGATACATGTTTGCCAGACAAATTGTGCCTATTTATGCACCCTCATAGGGTCAGTTCGGTTGGTTGATTTGGAGGTTCAACAACCGTGAAAACATGCACCAGTTAATAAAAATGCCAAATATAAACCACCTTTCTATTGTCACTTGTTGAATGAATTTTCATTGCCAAAACTTATCAAACGTGTTTGTGAGAATAAGATAGCGTTAAGAAAAATGGCAAAATATTCCTGTTCAGAATATACTGATATGCCTTTAATCTATGGGGAAGCCCTACGCTGAAAGATTTCCAGCTTGAACTTTGCCAAATCTAAAAACGTTTAAAAGAGTCGATCGAAGCGAAGAGAAACAAATGAATTATTAAAGCTATAAAAGTTATTGAAGTTAGTTTCTTCCGAATATTTTGTAAGAAAGTTTTTAACATGACGTGGCCGGGAAGGAGAGTACAACAGGTTCATGCATAAGAAGAAACATTAGATGATATTGTTGATTATCCTTAAGTCAGCTAAGAAAGCTTTTCGCATAACCCAACGTTTCAAAGACGAGTGCACATGAAACTTAAAAGAAAACTGTTGCTTCATTCCTACCGCGTACAAAAAATACACTTTCAGAGGAATATCCAGAAAGACTTTAACACGCCGCCTGGTACTTATAGCACGAAAGCCAGGAAAATCCACAGGATTTATTCAAACTCGACACCAATAAAGACATGGTAAAAGTGTTTGGTGATGTCACTGAGAATAACCTTATAGGTCCATTTGTTCTGGAAGAAAGACTCGATGGTGCTTGGTGTTGGCAATTGTTGCAACAAAATTTAAATAACTTGTTGACAGATGTACTCCTCCAACTGCGAGGTTGAATGTGGTACACATACAATTGTGTTCCACCCCATTATTATACGCTTGAATGAATAAGTCGAGGCAGATCTGTTTCATGGACAGCTAGGTCACCTGAGCTAAATTCATTAGACATTTTTTCTATGATGTGTTTTAAAGTAACTGGCTTATTTAACACTTGTACATACTAGAGAAAAGCTGCTCTTGAAAATAACACGGCACTGTAATCAGATCCGTAACAATCCTGAACCTATAAGAAAATGTATTGAAGTATGGGGAGTCAATATTGAAAATGTACAGTTCTGACTTTTTGTTGATTTTGTTATTGTTCATTTTAATCTTTTAAGCTAAGATCAACCATTTCAAGGGTTTTTAGATTGCAAACAGTTCAAGCTTGATATCTTTCAGAACAAATTATTCATGCTGCCATAGATTGGCATAGCAATTTATAAATTAAATTCTGGAAATACTTATATTTTGACCTTCCTTAAACGCCCCCGAGAGATCAGCACGTAGTTAGAGAACGCCTTGTATATACACAGAAATACGCTTAATTTCAAACGAAATTTTGGTTAGGAAGAAATATTTTCAGAAAGTTTGAGCTTTGGTCGAATAAGGCTATCCCCAGTATTTAATTTTCTTTTTATTTCTCTTCTAGGTTCTGCTTTTATGTTTTTATATCCAGCTTGTGGGAACGGTTATAGATTAATCGTCACACAAATTCAAAAGTGAGAACGCATCAACTTCAAACTTAACTTCTTCATCTTTATTTATAAATTACCTGTTATGATTTGAACTTGTTTCTATTACTAGATATAGCTGGTACTAATATAAATATGTTTCCTCTGTCCCATATTCACTCTAATACTTAAGAGATCTTTATATT
>MU185617.1:220990-242836 GCA_016904865.1 Pissodes strobi | reverse complement strand
TATTTGACAAGGACATAATGAATTTACACTATACTCCATTACTAAAATGCGCATGTTTTTTCCGTTGAGGTATTATTTTAAACATCTTGGTCACCGTTCATAATAAAGTTGTGTTTTGTTTTATTTATGGTTAGCTTGGTAAATATTTTAGCGTTTTATCAGCAGGTTAGCTTATTGGGAGAGAATTTTAGATTTGGTGGGATCCAAACCAGAGATGGCCTTCCAGAGTTTAACATGGCTGCCAAATTGGGATCCGGGTTATAGGTTTAAAACAGTCAAGGAGATCACGCCTGTGTGAATGCAGTCTCTGGTTGAGCGGAGTTAGTGAGACAAAGTCTGAGTGTCCGCTCGAGAATTTATATGGTAAAATTTGCTGACCGCTGCAAGTTAAGGCTTATAATCGCTCGCGTTGTTCATACTTTGCTTTATTTATTGACAACATTTTTCAACCTCAAGGTTAACTCCTTGCGCTTCGGTCGTCTTTTACAGGTCATGCGTACAACACCAGTCAAAATATTTTCAAAAAATTATATTTTTTGAAATAAATAGTATATTTTTAAACTAATATTTATCAGTTTTTCCTTATTTAAAAAACTGTTTTTAATCATATTTATTTATATTAATTTACCAAAATATCCAGGTCTGGATACACCAGAATATCCTCATATGGATAATAGGGATATACCATAACATCCATATCTGGATATTTTAAGATTATGCCTAAATAACTACAGTAGAAGAACTGCGAAACGATATTGATTAGAACGTTATATTGACCAATAAAAAAACAAATACATTTTTAATGCAGGAATAGTTTTAATGTTTATTTGTGATATGTGTGAAAAACGGCCGCTGAATATAGTCCTGGCTGATCAGGACAATTCATACAACCTCTTCTTGTCTATTTTCGAACACCTTGCCTTTTACAAATAGCACATTATCTTTCTGAGAGGCCTCTTTCTTCTTTCTTTTTTTCTGGGAAATAAACAATAACGTGTAAAACTTGGATAAGGATCCCTCGATAGCGAAATTTTGTATATTAATACATGCATATTGGTTTACTATGGGCGCTACTCTATAGAACCTTCGAATTTAACAGTATTTGATGCAGTAGATGAAAACTAACCCTGGCGAACCAGGTATAAGATTTTCTCAGAGGGCTTTATGGTTTTGTGTCTTGGTCCACTGCATCAACTGAGCTCATGATTTGGTTATAAACCTCCACGTGCCTTGGCTTATTGTAGCTAACTGTAGTTCCCCCAAGTAAATATCGCTGTTTATTGCAAAAGCGCGCCGAATAATTGCTGATCAATAAATAGACATCTTTTTTACCTTTGAAACGCACTAAAAGAAGCATGTCTTTGCGAGCAAAACAAAACCAAATCCAAGTGAACTTGTGTTAACTGTTTCGGTACACCTTTATGGACTCTGATAGTTCCTGTCAGATATGTATTTTGGATAATAAAAGTTCACAAAGACGCACTGATGTATAAAAGTTGTCCACAATAATCTCGAAGTTACCAATATACACACAAAAGTTTCATGTATAACAACGTAATGCACTGGAACAGAGAGGTTTTTTTTTATGTCGAAATGACTTCTCTTTGTTTTTATGTATGGTTGAAAATGCAGTCGGTCTTTATAGAGCATCAACTGCTCATCTACCGCAAAGACTGGATCTGGATCGACTAGAGTTTGACAGTTCTCTCTTATTAGTGCCATAAAAATCCCTATTCTGCTAAGCGGAGCTTCCGGTTTCGCTAGTTCTATAGGCGAAAATCTAATAAATTTAAAATTGACAAAAACGGATTTCGACTCATAAGTGACTTGTGAAATACTGCTCAGCCACTACACAAAATAGATGTGCTCCAATAGTCTGAAAAATGTGAACATTTTACTAAACCGGTCAGAAAATGCAGGACTAAAAATACATACATTTCATCTTTTTCAACAGACTTGTATGATAAATCAAACACCTTATGAACATTAGGATTGTCTTCAAAATACTTCTTTGTCCTCTCATTGCTCCACTTACAAAGTTTACTTACAATACTTAGACTTACGAAAGCTACGAAACAACTACAGGATCCATACATTCCTCGAGAACATTCATATTTAGATTGGTAGTCATTTATACAGGTCTAGGGGTTTGGTCAATGAGTGGATCTACTACTGCTGTCCAACCTCCGCCTATTTCCATTCCTGGGTAACTTACTTTTCTTCTGTGGATGAATAATCGCTTTCGGGATCACTGTATTCATCTGATTCTTGATAATTCACATCACTATCGATTTCGAAATCGGAATCCATTTTAGGCGACATTTGTGTATTCAGCTACTCCCGCGTGCACACTTGTATACGTCTGGATCAAGACTGAATATAGCCAACGCCTAATAAGAGCACAAAAACATAATAATAATAATGTGGTAGCATAACCACCACCGCGACAAATACAAACGTTGATGTGTAATAGCAACAATACTTCAAAGGAAACCTTCTCCCCTCCCACTGATCCTTGCGGATACCACTGTGTTCAACATATGGATACACGTCAACTACCAGACGATTACCAAAGTATTATGAGAAATTACCAGTATCGCACAACGTGCACTGTTTGCATAAATGAATATGTGGATACACTGGTGTACTCGACGGTGCTTAAAAATATCCATACGTGGAGAAAATGGAGCGGAAGGGGTTAAACTTGGAACATAGTGACATTTATTTAGTAGTTTATCCATTTTAGTATTTAGTATATATTTAACGATGGTACTAGTTTTCATACATATTTATTAAAGGGAAAAATAAACTTCAAATATGAATATAAGGATGCACAAAGTTTTTATTCATCTGATAATACTGGTGAAAACATTCAGCTGCGTGTAATTCTACAATAATTATAAATCAAAGAGCATTTTGTACATTTACCACATTATTCAACCAGTGTTCTTTTCTGTCAAATGGAATTTCTGGTAGTTAATTCTAAATGATTTAATGAATACATATTTTATTCCAATTTTACTAATAAATGTATTATAAATCGTATGATTTTATGGACTAATTAGTACTATCGATTAATTCTAATATTACAAATCTTCATATAATAAATTGTCAACTTAAGTAGGTGTCTGTGATTTCACATTAACGAATAATTAATAATATGAAGCAATAACAAAATACTAACGATCCAGTCAGCCTTCAAGTTCAGTGTTTTTTAAGCAATATTGTTCCTAACACAAAAAATGCATTTTTTGTTAATATGTTGTTCTGTGGACTGTGCAAAAATTTCAAGTACCGCTTGTGTTTCAAATAGCTAAAGGTGCCGTTCACAAGATGTAGATATACAACACCATATGCTCTATACAGAAAAAAATCATTTTTAAAGTTGCAAATAATTATCAATTAAACTTCAGTTGAATATTCAAATTGTCGTTTTAAATATTTTGAAAGATATAATTTTGTGAGGATTGTTTGTCGCCCAGAAATGTTTATTACTTCGACTAAACAGACCAATACTCGAACCAATATAAACGTAGCTTCATCCGTAAAAATTATATTGTTTCAAAAGAGCGGATTTAACAAACGCCTTAAAATTTGTTGACAAAAAATTAATTTTTGTCGTTAATGTTTATCAGTTAGACCATGAATGGGTAGATATTTATATGGGTGCTAATTATATCGATGAATAACTTGTTGAATTTTTCCAAATGATTTTTGAAAATAATTAACTGCATCAGAAATAGATCTTTCAGGATTTTCTGCAGTAAAATGAACCAGATATAGTAAAACAGGTACAGAAAAACTAAATTGATTCTCTACTTTCAGTTTAAGAGAAAGTGAAGTCAATTGAAATACTCAAAATCCAAGGACCACAAGGTTCAAATAAGTTTGGTGTGGCATTGTTAAAAATAAAGATACTGGACCACTCCTTTTCCTGGTGCCAGATAACTATAATACCTGGAAAATGATATAGAACAGCAGTTAATAATATTTCTTTAAACCAGAGAGCACAATATTTTAAATGTTACTCAATTTTTGAAGGAACTATGATCTGTGGATTGGACGAAATAGACATATAAGATAGTCCAGACCTGATGCGGGTTATCTCAAAAACAAACCCGAAAATATAGCTGAACATTGAGAAATGTTTCGCCATCAGCGAAGGAAGGCATATTGAGAACTAGAATTTATGGTCTTTATTTTTATTTTTCATCTTTTTATTTTATTTTGTAGGGTTTCATTTGATATTTATCGTTCATAATAAAATATTTTGTTACTTTAGAAATATAATAATCATTTACTACATTAGCATCATAATGACAACGATATATAATATAAATAAACGTTATAAATAAACAACAAAATAATTATTTAGATAAGAGGCAAATTTGAAGTCGAATAGCTTCAAAAATATCGATGCAAGTATAGACATATCATACATCTTTGAAAAGAGAATGATGATGAAACCCTAAAATTCAAAAATATACAGGGCAATTAACTTAAAAAAAAATAAAAATTTTGGTACGCCACTCGTTTCTGAAAAAATAAATCCGGTATAGAGTGGCCAAATATAAATAATAAACCTGTGCGAACTGTACGTATATTTGGAAAACAGGTTTTCTTCCCATTATATGCGATTATTCTGAAATTCACGTTTATTACTTAAAATCTCATCAGCTGTCTCTCCTTCAAACTGAAAGTAGATAATAAATTTCAGAAAATGTTTTAAGAAACAAGGGTAAAAACAAAACACGTTAGCTGTTTCACCCTCAAACTGTAAGTAAGGAATGGATCGAATAAAAAGTTTTAATAGTTTGAACGTTTAAATTATAGCGTACAAAATCCTTCATTAAAATTAGTTAATTTTTTCGGCTGTCATCGTGCATGAAATCGAAATTTTTAAAAATTGCACATTTGACGTAATAACCCAGAAATTGAAAATCGAATCTATGATTATGAAGAAAATATAACTGCCCTCTACTGAAATCGCTGCACATTTTGAAAGCTCTGCAAGTTCAATTTAAAAGTAACCTTTTTATACATAATTGTTCTAAAATATTTACACTGATCGAATTTGAAGAAATATCATTTTTAAACGCCTTTTTCGGTAAAAATGCCTAATCGTTTCGACAAGCGGCCTTTAACAAAGTTATTTACCAAAATTTAGACGTCAATCAAAGATCCCCTTACTCCTCAAGTTGCATGAATGATTACTACTAAAATTAAACATGATGAGATAATAATGGGCTCATATCACGCGATAATAACAGTAACGGCCTAATTATCCACAATAAATCAATAGACCAAAACGTCTCACAAATAGAATAAAAACCGTCAAAAATGGAACACGGGGTTGACAATAATAGTGCATCTCGCTAATTCTCGAATATCGATTTTACCCGAAGGTAAGTCGCCGCAGACGGAGCCTTCGGGATAGACGTCTCGGAGAGTGACAGCGTCGTTGTCCGAGTGACATTTTCCCCCACGTCTCTTCCGCCTCGTCGCGATGTCCGTCTGGAAATCAATGACGAGGCGAAGCATTGATTCGGAAGCTGAAAAATGTCTCGAGGTATATTTAATTTTAAGGCGACCTCCGAATACGTTAAATTTAGGATATAAAGAAGTATTTTTTTACATTTTAAACTTTTTATATTGAGTATCATTTTTCCCGTATCTTTTTTTACTTCACAACTTGAAATATATTACATGGTTGGCTATAGTGCCAAATCTGTGTCAAATTAGAAACAAATAATATAATCCAAGTTTTTAAACATCCTTGGAACAGTTTGACATCAGGTCATTACCATTATCAATTAGATTTGTTTTGTCAACAGCTGATCATAGGGATCTTGAAAATTTCACTACTCTATTTTATTCCAGATGGGTTCTTCTTCTGCTTCTATAAGCTTCCCCTCAATTATATTCTTGGTTCATCATCTATCAGTTCCAGAATGATATTTTCTTCATCGTGCTCATAACACCTTTTCTCCAACCTTTTCCTCGTTTATACTCTTGTTTCTGAGAGAGGCTCCAACATCGACCATTCCATCGTCCTATGAGTGGCTACATTGATCGATGACTTTGCGTTTTAGACATAAAGTACTTAAGATTTAAGTACCCCAAGTATGGCCTCCTCTTATTCTTTAGTCTAGTTGCTCCATCCAAAAGATCAAAAGATGTTTATCAGATTTTGTAGGATGTTACTTGTTCCCTATAGGGATTGGCAATACATAATTGTATTTTCAAGAAGCTCAACATATCCTGATGCCTGGTGGAGCTTTTCCTAAATCATTGTTAGGTTATTCGTACGATTTGATATTAAAATTATTTTATAAATAAAACCTGAGATAGTTTTCTTAAGAGACATTTTGCTTTCAGTTAGTAAATCCGAGGCGACGAGTGTGATTAATCTAAGTAAAGATACCAACTTCAATTAAATTTATTATCTTTTTTAAAACATCAAAGATTTGGCCCGTACCCCATAGATGAAACTAGCCTAGGCCAGTCAAAAGCAGTTGCCCCAAAAATTGGCAAAGACGAGTCATATGTTGTTCACTTTAGAGATAGGATGTTGATCAAACGTGATTCCGTTAAGTGTGCTATTGAAAAAGCCTCGGCTAGTATTGTCATAGTATCATTTCCTCTGCACGCGCTTCATAAGCTCCAGCCTTCCGACTTTTTTGTTCGCTCTCCTTTGATTGATTGATTGAAGTAATCATTATTTTGAGTCAAAAAAGGTAAAACTACAAATCTAAATTCCAAAGTAATGGTAAAAAATTAAAATTAAAATAAACTAAAATAGTAAAGGATTGAAAACTTGAGTCAGTATTTCAAGATCACAGGCAAAAGATAATATATAAAGCAGAACAATGTTACAAGAAGCACTCACAATGAAGCTTACATACAAACATGTGACTACATAATAGAATTTGTTTAAAAAATCTGTTCTTTCATAAGGACTGATATCAATCAGCTTTTTTCTACTTTGTCCTTAACTATATTAATTGTAGGAATCAACTTGATCTCATTTGGTAAAACATTAAAAAATAAACATCAATAAAAAAAGGCACCTTTCCAACAAAGAGCTGCAGAATGTTGGTCGCTGCATAAATAATCATTATTTCGAGTTTCATAAAGTTCATTTAAAAATGTTTTTTTTTGTTTTTTAAAGGCCATATTTTTCCTGACAAAGCAAAATAGCTCGTAGGTATATAACCTCGTGAAAGTCAGGAAATGGTTTTTTAGTAATGCGGACTGCATATGTTTGTATTATAATAACCTTATGTACATTTATGGCTCTCATCCAATGAGTTATGCCGTATTTTAAATGAGAGTAGAAGTTGACGTAATAAAGTCCTTAGAATCATCTCAGTACACTGACTAGACATTGTTCTTAGCACAAAACACACTGACGACAATTTTGCACACAAATGATCGATATGAATGCTGTAGTTCAATTGTTTATCAATATAAAAACCCAAAAGCTTTATGTCTCGAGTAGTCTCTAGCTACTTATCACTCAACGTTAAGATTTGACCTAATTGATTCAAAGACCATAGAGCCTTGTAGATAACTTCTATTTTTAATCCATTCACAGACCTTAGAAAACACCAGACTGACGACCGTCCCTACATCATCGCAATTTGAAACCTTGATTAGTAAATATGTATCATCTGCATAAGACATTAAAATGGCACTTATATTCTTGAATGTGCTATGGAAGTCATTAGCATAATTTATAAGCAGTAAAGACCCAAGTACAGACCTGTGTGGTACACCAATAAATAATTCTGCGATGTTGGAGCAAATTGGACCACTATTAGAAGACATTTTTACTCGCTGAGTACGACCCCATAAGTACGACTCAAATCAGCGTAGAGCCATACCTCTAATACCATAACATGTTAGCTTCTTAAGTAGTATATCATGACTCGGGAAATCAAATGCCTTACTCAGGTCAAAGTTCAACGCCAATTTACTTTCTATCTAATATTTTATCTAATTCATAAAGAAATATGAATAAGGCTGTTTCCAACCTATGACCCATGAATTTGTTTAGTAGATCCACAAATCTTCAGATATGATGACGTCTTGAATGCCTGCGAAGCAACTGTCTTTACAGTTCGATTAGATATACAGCATAAAAACAAACAGGGGGACCTTTCCCTTTCGACCTCAATGGTTTTACATGAATCAATTCTATGTGTTCTTCGTGTACCATTTTCTAGAGATTCACCGTATAAAAAGTTGCATTAGCCAATAGAATATCCAGTTTATATATATCCTAGGAATTATCAGCTTTCACTGTTTAACCCATGTCACCACCTCACATTTATGAACCCATTAAATGAGATTCCTTGTAGACATAAAAACCTGCATTTCTGGTATAAAAAATATTTGATACAGGTATACAGATTTGCATTCGATACTTTTATGAGTTTTGATCAGATTTATTACTAGGCGACAGTTTTAATAATGATTCACACTAGCTACGAAAAAAACTGCGTGTACTGTGTTAATATTAATCTATTGAAGAAATCCAAAGGCAAGTCTTACACTGTTCCCAAACGGGAAAAAGACAAATGATGCGCGTGAAGAGTCCCAAGATCCATCAATCTCAATCCGCCGGTGTAATTTTTAAAAGTCATAAAGCGCGATGGACAAGTAAGCGTAAGTGGAGAGGTGTGCTTTGAGATAATGGCGACCATAAGTCATGTGCTAATTGTGTCCCGAGCACGTGGGCGCCACTAATGCACTGCACTGCTAAGTGGTGGGAGGACATGCACTGATCCACTGAAGAGATGCAATCCAGAGGCGGAGTTGGATCGTTCACTTGATTTCATATTAGGCATGAGGAATGAAATGTATTTATACCCTACGTGGCAACTATTCTAATATATAAATTGATCCAACGGTTAGCCTGGAAGTTGATTAATTGGCCATGAAAACATTTTTGATAAATGCCGGTTACAAACTTTGGCAATTTTTATAATAGTTTTCCAACCGCACAATTGGGTACAACAGTTGAATATGACCTATGACACTATCTAACAGACTTCAACGACGTATCATGGGAAAGAAGAGAAAGGAATCAAGAGTAGTACCATAGCAGCCTTCGTCGCTTTGGATATATTCTTCTAGGCTCCATTTAGTTATATCAGTGAAGAAAAATACGGATATTAGTAAATACGTACTTTTTAAAAAGAAAATCGGGAAGATTTCGGTCCAGAAAATCTAAGATTTTAGCAGAAGAAGTCTGTTTCGAATTTGTGTTGAAGGCATTGATAGTGTGGTATACGGGTGACTGCAGGCATACTGAATTGATAAATCTGCACCTACAAAATATTAAAGATGATGAAAAATGCATTAATATTATTATTCCATTTACGAAAACAAAGATACCATGAGAATTTTGTTTTAACACAAACGCGAATATTGAAGGAATAAATGTGGGAATGGTTCCAGAATATACAGCGATGCGACCAAGCAACACACATCATTCTCGATTTTTTGCGGCATACAGAAATGCATCAAGCAGACAGTTGACATTAATGATTTTGAAAAAATGCCATGCAATATAGCACTATTTCTGAGTCTTCTATATCATCAAAACAATATACTGGACATTGCTTCCGCAGATCGTCTGCATTGTTGCTTGTAGATTCAGGAGTCGATTTATATACTGTTTAGAGGCATGGTAGTTGGCGCTCTAACATAGTGGCCGAAAGCTATATAGAAGCGACCAAAGACGGAGAAAGTGTCCTCTAGTATTTTGACTAAAATTAGGGCACTCATGGCACTTGAACAAGTTCAAGCATCGAGAATTAAACTTGCTTTCAAAAAATTCAATCCCTTGCCATTCGCTGGAGTTAATTTTACAAACTGTTCAAAATTTGTAATTAATGACTATAATAAATAAATGTCACTAAATTTGTATAATTAATAATAACAAATAAAAGTGGTGACTAAATTTATTTTTATTTTTATTAAAAAATTTGCATGTTATTATGAATTCATAATAGCACTGAGTGTTATTATGAAGGTCCTAATGACACCGTCGTAGACTAAGTCTAATTATTTCTTTATGAAATGCTTACATTTCTGCAAGAAAATGTGACTATAGATTCTATACCCACCAACGCATCAAAATAGCCAATTACTGCATAAATAATTTCAAGATCTACTTTATTTTAACGGCAACAGGGCGCTCCTATTTGCAGTTTCTTCTTTCCTTATTATCCGCTTCTCGTCGCATTGTTCCAACAGGATCAACCCCAAGCCAATTGTTAACCTCTCCCGCTGTTTGATGTGTCGAAGGGGCCCCAGAGACCTCGATACAGGGTTAACTCGATCGGTAGAGGATAATTTGCACCGGCAGGGTTAATCGTATTTTGGGGGTGGGTTTTTGTTCTCGTGTATTTGCTCTCTGATGCTTTTTGCAGGGTTATTAATTTCATTTTCTATGTCTAATTCGGTATGATTAGTTTCGTTTCATGGGATGATATCTGGTTGCTTTTTAAAACGTTTGTTTCCCAGTAATAACCGACAAGTTTTTCAACTTCGCTATTTCGGTTGGTACATGAATAAATTCTCTCTCAATTTACCTGACATAAACAGAAATATAGCAATCTTGTTTTGATTTAATAAGAAATTATCACTAATCAGTGTCAAGTTGTTGGATTGCTCAGTTACGAAATCTCACTAGAATGATGAAAGGATTTAAAGAGCAATCCAAAAAATAGCCTAAATATGCTTTCGGATTCCGCAGCACACATAGATCATTGTCATTCTGGATAAGGAATAGCATTAGAGTAGCTGCTGAAGCTGTAAAAGTTTTAGAAATAATTACTAAAAACACGAAAAAATTGCATTAATTATCGGTATAAAAAAATGGTTTTAAATTAGACTTGTTGCTAGAATTTCAGTCTATTCGTTGAAATCCTTCATTTCTCCATAATTTTAATTACAATAATGCGTCGTATCTAATGTTGTGTAACTCATTTTTCCTTTCTGTGAATAATGGAATTAAATTATGTTTTCAGTTAATAATTTTCTGGAATTATACTGAACATAATGAGAAACTAATCTTCAAATATAGAAAAAATATATAAATGTTGTAATTTCATAGAACACAGTTACTTCTGATTATGAAGAAACTATTATTTGCGGTCCTTGTTAAAATTCATTTTATTATTATGAAGAAGTTTCCAAGAAGAATCTTGCAAAGACATTCGAAAACGCTAGGTTAACTATGTAGGTAAAAATTTAAAATTCCTTAAAACTGCATTATAAAATAAAATAAATAAGAAAACAGCTTATAACAACTGAAATTAGGTAACTAAAAAATCCATAAATGCCTCTTCCAATAGAGGAATTTTCAAGTTTCCCTGCTACTTGGTGTTCAGTTAAATCACATTCATCAGTGGCATGAGGTTCAATAAAACATTGAACCTTGTTCACCTTGGTTGACACAAAATGCAACAAAATAGCCAGACAAAAGTACAAAATGCGTGACCTTTCCTATATATAATTAAACTTGACAGTTCTTTTCTTCTACAGAAAAACTTGCCACCATCCAATCGTTTATTTGCAACTCTTTGAGCGCGACTGCAAAAACATTTTTTTTTTAAATTTTGCTTCCTTTCTCAGAAAATTGGCAATTCATCCCAATGATCTGGCAATTAGTTTTAAGTTTAGGTCATTTTCACTTTGCTCAAATAAATATTCCATATCCATATCATCTGAAGAAGTGCTTATTTTGCTTGAATTATTATTTATTGAATCAAAATAAATGGAAGACTCACTCAAATCTTCACCAGAAAGATCCAAATTGGCAATTTCCCTTCTTCTTTGACGTGGCTTGCCTCCTGAACTGGTTTGCATATTCTAGAGCAGGTCATTGAAAATGTCGCTCGCATGATGATAAAATAGAACAGGACATAGAAACATGACCTACACTTTTATCAAGGGGCACAATACCACATACCTTAAATCCTGCTTTTATGTTTTCTTTCTGAGTTTGCTTCAACTTAATCAATAAGCTGTTTTAATAAATGTTGAAATCTTGGTTTCAGTATTGCACATTCTCTTTTGCCATCGGTCTTCTTCCTGTATTGTAAAATGTTTCTCTGCGCATAACTAAATCTTTGGATTGTAATAAATGCGTTGAGTTGGCATGCATGAAAATAAATCTGATGTTTTCTGTTGACTCTTTATAATACAATCTATGGAAAGGTGCGATGAAAGGTTGTACCCTATAAAGCATTTCCAGTCCTTTGCAATAAGGCAATACAATAGTATTAATTCAGTCTTCAAAATAGTGAGCATCAACCCATACACAGTCTGTTGAATTGTACCTGGCTGCCTTAATTCCTCCTAACGCCTATGACTCATTTAAATGTAACGATATATGGAAAAAGCACATTTTTAGATGCTATTGCTGTTATCATAATGGATGTTACTGATTTACTACGATTAATGACCATATCTGGATACTTGCAACCCCTTCTCACTATCTTTCATCATAGTTGATAATATTGTCTATGTGTCTTATATTATTTGTTAGGTGAATGAAATATTCTAAAACATTCTCCCTAGATACACCAGCTCCCGAACGCTTTGTGTTTTGGCACAATATTTGGCAAATTTCATTCTTATGCCTCAGTAAAAAGAAAGATGCAAAATATCTTCCCAAATTCCTATATACCGTTTCTTAACCATTCGCAGTTCCATTATATTTATTGGATAACTCCATTGAGCGACTACCTTCATATGGGTGACAATAACCTTCTCTACTTTTGAATCCAATGCTGTCTGACGAAACAGGGCAGATCTATGTATCCCAAATCGATTCTGAGCTATCCTATTGGACATTCCAATTCTAATGGCTTTCAAGGCGCTGCTCAACTTTTCTGGATCAAGTTTCATGTATCCTTTGTTTCTTTGGTTACGGTTGTATGTACGTGACATATTTTTATTCTGGTCTCTATTGACCCCAAAAATTAAAAAATGCATTTTTCAAAAATATTTCATCATGATTCTCACCCTTACCAAGATATCAGAAATGCGATAAATATCATTAAATGAGGTTTCAAATAAATAAGCTTGCCCAAAACAATGTTAAAAGAATGAGAGTATATCACATTGTCGGGTAAAGTTTTGTTGGTTATACGAGTTTAATAAAATCAGCTGATCGAACTAAAACGCTAACTTCACACTTCAAAATATCATTGGCAGGCTAGCCTAGAACAACCAGTTAACATCTCACATGAACATGTTTTTATGATTCAAATTCATAAGATTCTGAATTTAATTTTAGAATTCCAGATATCGTCTTGCTAAATTTGCTATTTGTCTGAATAATGTGTGCAAGGATCAAGCCATTAAATGATGTGTTCAGTGAAGATTGGAAAAATTGTGTTAAACATAATGAATAACTAATATTTTCAACAGAAGGGACATATATAAATCTATAGGATATAGGTCCTAGTGGTAGTTTCAAAAACTACAAACCCGTCTTATGAAGATTTGTCAAGTTCTGATAACATGGATTTTGAAACAAGTTTGAATTGGTTAATTTGTTTTCTATAAGTAAATTTTAACTACTGTTCTTAGGGCCTGATATTTGAAGTAGTATACCTGTTCACTTTCACATTTGTCTAAAATAGAAGTATCAAGGCATTAAAAAATAATTGTTTTTAAGATAATTATGAAAAACCATCATTTGGAAAAGATAGTAATAGATATATATAGGGGTCATGGTCATTTGATTGAATGCAGATTTGTATGATGATGAGATGAATATCAAATCGTTTTTTATCGTTATTTTGACATTTTTCTATATTTTCTACCGCCAATGCTCTCATTCTTAGTATTGTTGAAGGTTTCATTTCTGTTGTATGGTCTTAAGCACACACAGTTTTTCTTTTTTTTTTCATTAATTATGCAGTCACGCAATAGTTGTGATCTTCATGTAATGATTGTTTTAAGAATGCTGGAAATTAATATTTGCGTCAATTTGAAATTTTACACATCATCAGTCAGTTTTTTGTATTCAGAATGCGATTTTATCGTTTCATAGAATTGAAATCCTCATGACGATTGGCTATGGTGACGCAACAATAAGTGCCACACAAAATATCCAGAAGATAAACCAGTAACCTTCTCGTTTTTCAGCAAAACTACAAGGAATTTATTGAATGCTCCATGGAAATAAAACCATACCACAGTATCCGACAACCGATAAGTTGGCCGAGATTACGATATCGCCGCAATGTTTGGGTACGTCCTACTGACTTCAGAAAAATAAAACCCCTTTAAAATGCCTCTAGTACAGGGGATGCCAGACAATGACCCTACATCCAAATCGAAGACTCGAATTTTTCCTGATATTATGGACATGCGAAATAATAATCCATTTTTAGTAGGAAATATAATTTTTCAGATGAATCTGCAGCCGAGCTAAACTTGGCTGCAGGAATGGTTAAGATTGAAGATATTGAACATAAGATCCGAGAACAATATAAGCAATATCCTCAAACTTGATGTTCGTGCGGGTATTTTTAAGAACAAGGTTATTGAGCATGATGACAGTATTAACTTTCTCATACCTGCTCTTCATGTTCAATTAGTTTCAAAGAAGAAATAATCCAATGACATTTCCTTGATAAACATTTCGCAATCAACAAGATGGTGCAAGACCACATTATGCTGATAAGTTAAAAAATTGAACTAAAAGAGAGTGGGAAAATTTTCCAAGACACTACAAGTAAAGTTTAAGCAAAAGAGATCAGTTAAATCAATTTACACTGTGGGCAAAATTAAATTTGAACCTTTTTAATGCTTATTAACTTTTTTATTTTCAAAGGGTTTTTTACCATTTTTGGATATGTTATGGCCTAAGGTATTGGGATTAAAAAGAACTTTGCAAAGACGATCTACCTCAGTGGCGTACAGAGAAGGGAGTATTTTTTAAAACCAATGTGTTTCAGGTCGTTGCAAAAATCGGTCAAATCAAACAAAGATGTAAAAATGGGCAAAAAAGATTTGAAAGGGTTCGGAATATTGACCATTAAAAAACCAGGTCAATACAAACAAAATTAAAATTGATACTTTAATTTTGATACAACCATGTCTTGTGGGCCAAGTTAAATTGGAATCTTTTTTAATGCTTAGTGACCTTTTATTTCCAAAGGATTTTTTATCATTTTTGGATATATTATGGCCTAAGGTATTGGGATTAAAAAGAACTTTGCAAAGAAGGTCTACTTCAGTGACACACAGAAAAGGGAGTATTTTTCAAAACCAATGTATTTCAGGTCGTTGCAAAAAATGGGCCAAATGAAATAAAGATGTAGAAATGGGCAAAACATATTTGAAAGGGTATGGAATATTGACCATTAAAAACTAGGTCAATATAAACGAAAATAAAAATTGATACTTTAATTTTGGAAAAACCATGTCTTGTGGGCCAAGTTAAATTGGATATTTTTTAATGCTTAATGACCTTTTATTTTCCAAGGATGTTTTATCATTTTTGGATATGTCATGGCCTAAGATATTAGATTCAAAAAGAAATTTGTAAACCGGGTCTACTTCAGTGGCGTACATTAAAATTTAAAATTATTTTTTATTTTAAAAATTTTAAGTAGATTCAAAATTTCTGTACGCCAATGAAGTAGACCCGCTTTGCAAAGTTCTCCTTGATTCTAATGTCTTAGGCCACAACATATCCAAAAATTATAAAAAATCGTTTGCAAATAAAAAGTCACTAAGCATTAAAAAGGGATCCAATTTAATTTGGCCCAAGAGACATGGCTTTGCCAAAATTAAAGTATAAATTTTAATTTTGTTTGTAGTGACCTGGTTTTTTAATGGTCAATATTCCGAATCATTTCAAATCTTTTTTGCCCATTTTTACATCTTTATTTCATTTGGCCGATTTTTGCAACGACCTGAAATACACCCTTTTCTATACGCCACTGAAGTAGAGCCTCTTTGCAAAGTTCTTTTTAATTCCAATACCTTAAATAATAAAAAATCCCTGAAAATAAAAAAGTTATCAAGCAAATTAAATTGGACTTTTTATTTGCTATTTATTTTTGATCATTTTTGGATATGTTATGGTCTAAGACATTAGAATCAAAGAAAACTTTGCACAGCGGGTCTACTTCATTGGCGTACAGAAATTATGAATCTACTTAAAATTTTAAATTTTTAAAATTAAAAAAATTATAATTTCAAATTTTAATGTACGCCACTGAAGTAGACCCGCTTTACAAATTTGTTTTTAATCCAATATCTTAGGCCATGACATATCCAAAAATGATAAAAAAATCCTTTGAAAATAAAAGATCATTAAGCATTAAAAAAGATCCAATTTCATTTGGCCCAAAATAGGTACATGGTTTTTCCAAAATTAAAGTATCAATTTTTATTTTTGTTTGTATTGACCTAGTTTTTTAATGGTTAATATTCCAAATCCTTTCAAATCTTTTTTGCCCATTTTTACATGTTTATTTCATCTGGCCGATTTTTGCAACGACCTGAAATACATTGGTTTTGAAAAATATTCCCTTTTCTGTACGCCACTGAAGTAGATCGTCTTTGCAAAGTTCTTTTTAATGCCAATAACTTATGCCATAACATATCCAAAAATAATAAAAAATCCTTTGAAAATAAAAAAGTTATTAAACATTAAAGAGGGTTCCAATTTAATTTTGCCCACAGTGTATATCTATAAACTTTTTGTTGTTGCAAATTTATATTTAGAGATTTCACTGGCCTACCTTATCTGCTCATATCACTAAATCTTCAATATTGAAATTTCTGTCATAATATTAGCGTTTTTGTGTATATTTTATCTCTAGGATCATAGTTTCGAATGCCTAGCTGCTATAACATTAGCCCTCAAGTATACAGCGTCTTTCAGTGCGGCTTTTCAGGAAGAACCGGAGGTTCAAATAGTAGTATCGATGACGTCAAATCTCAGATAGGTATGAAATAAAATTTGACGTATTCGATGATTCTTCCAAAATTAAGTTTGCGTTAGGTTATGTGATCACAGCGATTTCAAACGGTACAAAGCGCATAGCGATATAAGCGTCGCTTATATTGCTATGCGCAAACTTCGAACGGCTTTGTACCGTTTGAAATCGCTGCTAGAACAAACCTTAAATTAGGCTTATTTAATATAAGGCTTTGTAAATTTGGTTGACAGTGATCCTCGCCAAAAATATGAAAATTAAAGTCATCTGGTAATTCGTCCCTATCAAGTGGAAGGGGCGTATCTCAAAATACTAAGTAGTGAGAAAAGTGATTTTAATATAAAATTTTCGATTTGAAACTAAAGGGAAAATAAAATGAGCATAATAATTTATCACACACCCTATAAGCAGTAAAATATATAGTCATAGAATTGAAATTATAAATCTCACACATTTATCCCCACTATAATGGGGTGAAATCGCCCCTTGAAAGAGATACGCCCATTCGTCATATTTTTGAATGCTCTATGGTAATAAATGAAAATCATAAACAAATAACTTTAAACAACTGAAACTTTATTCTTTATAAGTAAATAAATTCATAAAACGCCAAAACAAAAAACTAAAATTAAATTTCCCATTTAAAAATGTAGCTAAAACTGTGGAACAGAAAATGTATGCTTAATAAAAAGGAAAACAATAGAAGCTTTACATTAAAATAAACTGTTAATGTGGTGAGTGAGTTTTATTATTGGCGTAGACCCACTACATAAGTCCTCAAATCTTTAAATTTTTCAGCAGATATTATTGGACCATTGGGATGATTCAAGCGAGGTGGTAAAGAAGAGGTATTAAAAGCTGTTCGTTTCAGGCTAATATATCTATAATCTTCCTGCAAGTGGCTATTTTTAAAATAAATATTTCCGGTATGGTCTTTTCTTACCATTACCTCACGTACATTTTTCCAGTCAACAGAGTTTCCTGCGTCGTCCTTTCTCACTGAAAGGATTTTAAGACCATTAGAAAGTTCTTTAAAATTTATAAAATCGTGTGCAGAATCGCCTTCATTTTGACGTGATATGGTTCGAAAAAAGAAAAATAGAAATTGTTTCTATATGTTTTGACGTCTAACTAAGAGCTTTGGATTCATAATTCTTCCCTAATTAATTTAATATTGCCAGGCTGTGGCCGGGATTATAATTTTTCTTCATTATTTAACTTTATAAAAATACAACTAATCGATCAGAAATTAAAATAAAATTATAAGTTCTCATAGAATTTTCCATTTGGCGAAATTCTGTTTCTCGAACATAGGTTTCCAAAAAGAAAAATGAGACGTTCGCTGAGCTTACGTGACTGCCGCTTTTGATGTCCAGTTATCAATCTCCTGGACGATATTAATGCTCTCGCACTGAAAGGTGAATGGCAGAAGGTAAATGATAGCCCCATCTGTCAGAGGGAAAATAATAAACTCGTGCCAAAAGAGGCGGGAAAAATAAATTGTTTAAGTGAGTTTAATGGTCTTAATTATCATTTATGCTAATTATTTTCAATGCAGTGCAGTGTTGTAATCTCGTATAGTATTTACGCGTTCGGTTGAAATTATCCCCTATAGTGAAAATTATAAAGTAGTTAATAAGGCAAACGATGGTGAAGCCCAGAACGTGCTAAGACATGGTCTAGGGGCCGGAATAAAGACGGGAATCTCACATAGACGGAAAAAACCTCAAATCAAGTATAAACCAGGAGTTTTTGGTAACAATGCCCAAAACTTTTCGACTACGCTCTCTGCGTCACGCAATTGAAATTGGCCTCTAGTTCCATTTATGTATGAAGATCTATTATCTAGTTTAACTAACTTAATGAGGCGTTTTCCGTTTTGTTATAGAAGTTCTCCAAAGAACTCCTATTTTTAAAATAGATGTTTTTAAAAAAGATAATCGCTTATTCTGTAATCTTAAAAGAGTCCAAGCCAAGATTGACCTAGAATATGCAACTAGAGCAGCTATCAGAAAATGCGCTGGAGTGAAGGATAAGGAAATATTGATCTTTCGCCAGGATTGTCAAAGCTGTTTGATGAATACAGTTTCCAAACTGTTGGAAAAATATCCATTAGCATATAAGTTAACTAAAGCAATTAGTTTCTTAACCCCAGTAAAAGTGGCAGTGACCGAAATAAATATGTGCAACTGATGTCTAAATCACTTGAATTTCTGCTAAATGCAAGCAGATGCAATGTCACCACATTGCAAGAAGCAGATAGAGAATTTAGAGACATTCTTACTGATCAGCGATCGAAAATGGTAGTTTAAAAAGGTTGTCCAACTTCTTCTAACAATTTCTTACGGAAACGCAACTAGGGAAAGGGAATTTTCTGTCAATAGAGAGACTTTTATTGAAACTTTAAAAGAAGACTCACTTACAGACCAAAGATTAGTGCACAATTCGCTACAAAAAATTGGCAGAGTTCAAGATATAGATATTAAAAAATCAATGATACTCTCCTTGAGGGATGCCTACTCAAGATATAACACCGCACAAAAAGAAAACAAATCAAAAGAGTTAGAAAGTGATTTAAGGAAACGTCTTGTAAGATAGGGCGCGGACATTAGACTGCCGAAAATAGTAGAAATCAAAAAAATTAAATAAAAGTGATGGCATGAAAGCTGAATATCAACACCTTATAAATATATAAAGGTTGGAAGGAACAGGTTTTCTCTCTAAAATAAGGTAATAACAAAGTTTTTAGCAACCACACTTTACTGTACATACATGCAATTTAGTTAAAAAGTAGACAATTTCTATTTATTTTGGAGAAAAATGCAAGTTATACATCAAAATTTACTGTTCAGTTCAAGAAGCGAATGTAAAGACTGTAAAAGTTTCCTCAGTACGTTTATATTTTAAAATTGATACGAGCCTGGATATTATGACCGCATTTGTCAAGAGTTTGATATTAAATCTCCAGATGGGGTCATATGTCTTTTACAAAAGCTGTTCTAAATCTTCGGTAGTGTAATTTAGTACCTGGTATAAATCAACCGGTAAACGCAGCTGATTAATGGCTCTGTAACGCTTTTTTGAAAGCTATTTTCTTGTACGGTTAAATTTTTGAAGGATGGGTTGTAAGTAGAGATACAGGAAAGCTTTCTCAATAAAAAAATATCTGGTTAATGCATTTGCATATATGAATGATTTACTTTAAACAATTTTTCATAGTTTTATTACGCGATATAGAACAGGTGATAGTAAATTTATCGTTTAACCATCATACTTTTAGAAAGTTTTAATTTGCAAGGAAAAATAGTCTATTCGCGAAAAATTCATAAAATTCTATAATCCCATCAAGACACGTCATCATCAGTGCCATCTGAAAAGAATAAGTATAACCTAATAGTTATATGGTGTATATTTGTAAGAATATTCCTGTTTTTAGTAATGATAATAATATAAACTGGAAAGGGAGCAAGGATACTTAAACCAGTGAAAATGCAGCTAGTATGTCCAAATTCCTATGGAAACTACATGTGAAAAGCCTTAGAATACATGGAAGCAGGAATCATATTAAATGACAAGCAGAAAACAACTTCAGGTATCCCGATGAAACAGTCATTTTTGCAGACTCTGCTCAAGGACTACAACTCTTAATGAATAAAGCAGCGGAGATCAGTAGAAAATAAGGCCTAGAAGTTGACACTAATAAAAGAAAAGTCCTTATAATCAGCAAAGACAGAATTGAAGTGGTACAATTTACCATCAATGAAAGTAGTAGAACGAGTGCCAACGTACACAGACCCCAGTAGAATAATGAATGAGCAATATGATCATTCTCAGGAAATAAGAGCCAGAATTCAGAAAGCAAGGGCAGCACTCATACAAATGCTCAAGCTATTCAAAACTCATAATCTGAATGTGAATTGAAAATCAGATTTATCCGATGTTACACATATTCTACATCTGGGGGAAGTTCCAAATCAATAATAAGATTGTTGATTTCTTCCTGAGATATGAAATGGGGCTGCTTGCTGCTTCCATATTTGCAATCGTCTTCCTCCTGAAATTTTGTGCCAGCTTGTGGTGTAAGTTCATCCGATTCTGAGGCTAATTTCTATTTTTCTGAAAGCTTAAGAACAGGTATGCTTGAAGCACCATGAGGCAGAGGCATGACCGAAGGAATATTAGGATACTAAATTTGATGTTTCATTTTACCAGAAAAGTTCGCTAGTATTCTTAAGCAAAAATAGCCATCAACGTTGTTTTGATGTTTCCGCTAAATCATTGATATTCTAAATTTCATTGTCTTGTAAGTATCATTTAACCAACTCGTCAGGGTTCTAGAGCAACAAATCTTAGGACTTCAAGCCTTATCTTGATATCCAACTTTCCAACCAAAATATCACTGGGAAGCTTTTCTTATAATACATCTCCTATTGGTCAGAACGTATTGTCCATGTTATCTAGATTCAGGTACGTGACCAGACAAATGCGAGGTGAGTCTAGAAATTACACAAGTTGAAGTGATTCAAATATCACATTGGTTTGGCAGGTAGGACTTTAATGCAGAACAGTTTTAACAAATATTTTTATTCACTGAAGCTTTGGAAAATTCTTATGTGGAAAAAAATTGACAATTAGAGGATATAACAATTGCACTTCAAAGAGGTAGTTGAGAGGTATCTTATCATATTACATATTAATGATTATTTTATTTAGAAGCATTTGCTAACTCAGAAGGACTCTACTGGAGAATATACGATAATTTTAATAAAATTTAAAATAATTACCATAATGTCATCCATTTTAGACCGATTAGTGGCTATGTTTAAATAATTAATGAACATTCCTCCTTAAAAATCAACAT
>MU185617.1:198008-210990 GCA_016904865.1 Pissodes strobi | reverse complement strand
GCTCTCAGATAGTTTTAAGATACGTAGCGGATTGAAACAGGGAGATGTCTTGTCACCTCTACTCTTTAATATCGCCTTAGAGAAAGCTACGAGGTCGGCAGAAATTCAAACAGAACTCCTGACTGCCCGAGGCCCGAAATTATTGTTAGCATATGCAGATGTCATTGCCATTGCAGACTCCACACCAACATTAAAGGTTTCTTTAATCGCATAGAAAAGGCTACAAGAGAAGAAGGACTCAACATTAACGAGGAAAAGACCACATTTATGTGCATAAACAGACAGGCGCGCAGTTTAAAATATCTAGGCTACAATTACAGCCGATAATGATGTCACAAAGGAAATAAAAGGCAGAATACAAGCCGCAAATCGATGTCTGTTCTCTGTAAACAACTTTTTCAAATCCAAAAGTATCTCAAGAACCTCAAAGGTGAAAGTCTGTCTATAAAGGCCAATAATCACTTATGAATGCGAGACTTGAACAATGACTAAGGCTAATGAAGAAAAACTTAGGCTTTTCGAAAGAAAAATTCTAAGAAAAAATTTTGGTCCCCACCACGACCCTAACAACAAACAGTATCGCATCAGGATAAACGCTGAGATTAGTCAGCTTTATGGCGACGGTGATATTGGCAAAAAATTAAGTCCCAGCGACTAATATGGTACGGGCATGTCCAAAGACTACGAGATGACAGACTGACGAGACTGATATGGGAGGAGAGACCGTCGGGAAAAAGGCCACTTGAAAAACCAGGCCAGAGATGGAAAGACAACATCAAAGCAGATCTCACAAAAATGAATACCCCTCTTGACACGAATCTGTTGGAGGATCGGGAGGCCTGGAGGAGTACAGTGCAGTCAGCCAAGACCCACCCTGGGTTGTAGAGCTACCTTGTATGCATGTATGTAATTAGAGAAAATCGACACAAAATGCAGTTTAAAATATCAATATACCGTGTTGTCTCGCTCGTCCATGTTTCGTTTGGATGATAAATCTTTGTTTTTATATCCTTTCTCTTTAGGACAATTTGTTTATAAGGAATGATCCAACGGTTAGCGTGGATTTGTGTATCATATAAAACATTCAATTCATGAACTGAAACAAAAATTCACCGCTTCGATGAAGAAGAGGTTAAAAAAGTGGTTTAATGGCATCTATGGCAACTCGACTGCTGCCTTTCACCTGCTGAAATGCTTGTGTGCTACTAGTATACATGTAACGCTTCAAATTTCTCCAAAAACTTCTGATGGAGTAAAATGAAATGAACTTGAGGCCAATTTACGTCAGAGCTTCTAGAAGTGGCATGATAAGGCGATGGTTTCCTTGTTGGTATGAGATATTGCGTCATCTTGTTGAAACTAAAGCTGGCTCACATATGGGCCTCGTCGCAGATATGATGTTAGATGAAATATCACTTCCACTTTGCAGAACCCCAGTAATTAATCTGCAGCATTGTATATGGTCCAACGGCTTAATTTGTGCCTGCAGGCCACTCCAGGGAGAGCAAACGTTTTTCCTATTTCCCCTGTTTTCAACACGCAGCCCCCGAAGTGCATCACTCCCACCAATGTTCAATAGTCAGCAAGACTTATTTTCCCTTGGAACGCCCTAACTTCTGTGGACCTGTAAGGATTCCTTGAAAATCAGTGGCCTATTCACCATTACCGACATTCTTAGGTGTTGTAACCTTTGCATTAGCGCTTGCTTCCTTGGTACCTTTAGTGGAGGTCTGGGAGCTTTATAACAAGGCACCATTGCCGGAGCCTTGACCGCTCCCTGACGCAAGTTTTTACAGCAGTATTACATCATTTATGTGGTTCGGGCGATTAAGCCAAAATCTCCGTGCTCTCTGATCCACTACCTTTTGCAAGGGTCGTTGCGTTCAGGGTAAATCTCGTCCGGACCTGACCTGTCCTAGTTTTTAGTAAAGTCCGGCTCCTCCTCCTCATTTTTCATCTCGGTTTGTGACCGGCATTTGCGGAGTTACTTTGTTACACAAATTTGGCATAGCTTTGCTCGTACGTCTGTCTTGACTTTTCGGGAAATCGACAAAGTTTCCTTCAACAGCTTGCATCTCCAGAAATCTGCTAGCTGCTAGATAAATGTTGTATTTTTAAATAGAAGAGATAAAAAAAACTAACAATAACCTTTAGACAATGTGCATATTTCAGCTTTGAATATCATCACACCGCAAATCGAAGAAAGCCACGTAGCGAAGAGGACGGAAAGTACAGGAACCGGGAATCCTTTTATAAAGAAGCGGCTGCATTGTAGCGGCGCGTGCGGCCCTTTTGACATCGAGCCATTTGTCCGACCGTTAAGGGATTCTACCAGTGTATAAAAATCAGGGGAAAATAACTCCGAATAATCCCTTGGTAACTTTTACACGTTTAATCTTGGGATAATGGCACGCGAGCTAAGTATAATAACGCCCTTTCTGTAGAAAATAATATCATTATTTAATAAGGAACTTACAGGACATTTTTAAAATGAAACATCTCGTATTGAAATGTGCCCTAGCATGAGGTCTGTGAGTTCTACACTTACCTTTAAAAAGCGAAATTTTTGGAAATTTCGAAACAACGTATATAATCTAAAGTGCACTTTAAATTTGCGCAACTGAGCATTCCCGAGAATTTAATGTTTTGCGGCAATATTGCATCCTGGCATGAAATATATATTGATTTATGAGGCTTGAATAACTTTTCGAGGTTTCTTCTAATTTCTATTTAAATTTTAAGTAGTGCCTTTATGTTCAAGAGATCTATTTATAACCTGCCAAAATAACAATAATATTGTGTTTACAATGTTGGAAGTACTGAAAAGTTACCAAAATTGCATATTGCGTGAAATCAAATTGGAACAAGTTTTATTTTGGGGCAATGGAAAGAAAATTGCTAGCAATCATTACGTGCATAAATGTATAATCCACGTAAACTAACCTAAGCTAACCTCAGCTGTAAAGAAGTTATATAGTACATAATCAAATTCAACGCCGCATATAATATGCCGAGATAATTCGGTTGATATACCGTTTTATAATAATTGTCTATTTTATTTGGAAAACTTCCTAAAAGCTGATATCATTAATAATAGATCCATAAAAGTCTGACAAATATCTAAGACTGAAATCCACCTAGATTAATTTGAATGTAATGATAAAATTTGATCGGTATTGAATAATCCTTTTGGAAGACTCAAATGGTATACATATTACCATATTGTCACTCATTCATTATTATCTATTCTCAACAATTTGTTGATGCATGACATATCTGGCCTGTTAGGTACTATCGAATTGCAAAATTGGCAAATTACTGTGTCTGTGAAAGTGAAATGCACACTGACTGCTCAATGGATACTCCACCTTGGCCCTTATTATTGGACTCACTGGAAAGCAGTGGAGAGTGGAGAGTGCTCTCTTTGACTGGATCTTCAGCTCAGACGTCGTCGATAGCCGAAGGGCTGCCTATTTGTTTCCATTACTGAATCTTGCACAAAATTATTGTAAAAAACCTCGGGTTTTAGGACTTAATTCAGGAGAACGTGGGTTCTCGGTTTTTGGTCGTCTTTCTCCCATTCTTCGCTGACACTTTTTTTGCGTACGAATTTTAGCCATCATATCTGTTTCTTCAGAACGGTTGCGCCGGAACCTCGTGCTCACTGGCAATATGCGTGAAACCGCGTAATTGAAATTATGACTAAGACATGTAGATCATACAGTTCTTGCATGATACTAAAAAAATCATCATATAACAACTCAGATTCTGTATTCTGAAGCCCATTTTAAATCAAATATCAAAAACAATAACACAGCTAGAGATGGGTATGTTTTTACTAAGTCTAGGCAAAACAGATCTTGACTTTTTGCTCAGAATAAACTGCTATTTCATTATTTTTTATTAGTAATTTTTGCAGTGCTCTTCTAGAAACATTGACAGAAGACCATTTTAAGGAGAGAATACGGAGATGGTGGCCTTAACGGGAAGAAGGTGGACGGAGCCTCTACATCCTCCGACCCTCCTTAACACACAACTAAATTTAGCGGTTGAGGTAAAATACCTTAAGATCACCTTCGACGCTCAATTAACCTGGAATCTGCATTTAGAACGAAGACTAAAAAGGCATACATTTCTTATGAACGGTGCCGCAGAACCGGGAAAAAATCTGGGAGATGGAACCTATACTGCTATCATAAGACTCATGATTGATTATGGAGCCGTAATTTGGTGGCCCAAGAGTCAACAAAAAACGGCAATTCTTAAGCTCAGAATAGCCTGCTTAATCATTAACCATAACGGGAGCTATGAGAATAACCCCAACCAGAGCCAAGGAAGTAATGTTGGGCCGCCCCTAGATATTTATCTAAAGGAGGTAGCTCTAACTACATTGCTGAGGCTCAGAGTCATTGGTGTTCAACACAGCATAGAATGTGGAGAAACTAGACGCCATCTGTGGGAAAAGGCAGTCGGAAGACTGCCATTATTGCAGACCAGTGGACATAGCATACCTCTCCAGTTTGTCTTCGCAAAATATATAACAAATAAAACCAAATGAGCCTATAACCGAAGTTACGGTTCGCATTTTCGTGAATGGCTCAAAAACCCAGGTAGAAGCAGCTCAAATGGTCTATGGAGGGACACATAAGCATAGTTCAGCCTGAACTTGCTGATATGTCGATAGCCGCAAAATTGATTCTTCGCATGAATACTGAGGACCAGACTATTAAAATCTGCACGGACACTTAAGCAAGCACTACTGGCCCTGAAAAGTTATAAACGTATAGCCAGGTCAGTACTAGCATGCCACAATTCACTGGAGGATGCCGCCCGCAAAAACAGAAGTTCCGTGTGCTGGGTTAAAGGACATGCACAGTGCGAAAGTAGCAAAGTAGCGGATAAATTGGATAGAAGCCGGTTCAAACATTATGGGAGCTGGCCCTTCAAACCTATCTATTGCGATGCTGATACCTATGATAAAAAAGATCACCCTTGAAGATTTTAGAGCAAGACGGGACGAAATATCTAACTGCGAGACCTGTGTATGTCAAGGAAAAACCTACGATTCATGGCGAGGATTCTGACTGGACACTGCCGGCTAAGGAAACATCTCTACATAATAAGATTATGCGAAACATCCCTACGTAGAGGCTGTGAACAGGAGGCCGAAACCGTAGAGCATCTGCTCCTGCGATAATGGAATACATTTTGGTAGAACGATGGCCAACCACGGCTTTTCTCAGAACAGACTCCTCGGGCAGTATCGCCGCCTTTTTTTACCACACTAGGCTGGACGATGGCCTAGATGTATTGGACGCGCAGGTAGTCCAATGGGGCCTAAGTGCCGTAGCTTTTCAAGGCAACTCTCTCACCATTTCCATATTTCAGATTCCAGAAGATAAAGATTCAAGAGGACTATATTTAACTATCAAACGTTTCCTTATTGGCAACTTTTAGATCCAAAAGCCCAATTTTGAGTCTTAATAATACGCTAATATAATAAAATCTAATAAGCCAGACAATGTGCATACGCATACTTGAATAAAAATCTGCAAAAATGAAAATCACTCTACCTAATACTTTGAACGATCCGTCTTGTGCATACTAATTGAGCAAAAAATAATAAGTCGTCTCCTAGAAACATTCCTGAAGCTTGCTGATAATTTTGAAAAATATAAGCATTTAGTGCCTTCTGTCCAAATCTTCCAATCAGCATAACTATTTTAACAATGCTTCCCAGTCAACTTCTTCATAACTCTCATACACATGACCTGCTAACAGCACGACAGTAGAGTAAAGACCGTTTCACATATCAATGTAAATGGAATCAGTTAAAAACTCGTAAAAAGAACTTTTTCCACTGACAAGAACCAGACGCGTATTGGACTCACGTCTGACTTCTAGCAACTCATTGCATATGCAACGTTTTTAAATCGTCCGTAGTGTAACGGATAGAAGACCAACTCTGGAATTTTACTAGATTTTCTTGTCAGTTGTCTGTTTGGCTAACGTAGAAAACGAATTCCTTTAGTTTGTTTTGGAATATTTGTGTGTTTTGTTCCTATAAACTTATAAACGCTCACACAAGAATTTTTTTACAACAGAAAGCATACCTTATAAATATAAAAGTTAGAACCAATTAATTCTTCTCTACTGCCTATAAAGCTCGATACTGTAGTAGATGCAAAAGCTGTAAGCTGAAGTTGCCAGTAATATAAGAAAATGCTATGGAAAATTAAAGGAACAAATAATAAACTCATGGAAAAAAATAACAAATAATTTCATTTAACTTTAATAATTTTACGAACCTCCATCTCTTATACTATTGTGGATAAAACTGTGTTGTAGTGAATTCTCCTAACGAAGAGGTGCCTAAAATGATCATTCGATTCATATTCATACTGCTACGAAACTTGGGTTGGAGAAATATTTCTTGAGAAACCATTACCAGCTTGATCAGTAGCATACCAAGATGAATGGAAGCTGTGGTATGAGCCAGGGCCGCTCATACACGTTACTAAATTTGCCACTGCATGTCGATTGTTTAAAATTTCTGTATTGGTAATTATGCCAATTATCAATTTTGGATTTCATGATAGTTAATATCTGGCTTTACACATTTTTTTCTTGTAATAAAAATCAACGTTTTCCGATTGAAATTTAATTAAAAAAAATCATAATATATAGAAGCTTATAAGAAAGTTGATAAGATATCTCAGGAAGTAAGTTGACACAAAATGAGTTGACTTGCGGTTTGCCACTATAACAGCTGCTCCCTAGATGGCGTTACCAATTTCGTAAACATTTTTATCGTCCCAGTACTAATGGGGTTACCAAAAGTACATTTTCACTTAAGAACATACGCATGGTAACATTCCCTCGGAATTAAACTGCAGAAAAAACAATTGCATGCCAATCGAACTATATACAGCTTCTGAAATTAATTAAAATTAAACCTAATGCAAAATTATAATTATGTTATACCTTTACAGGAGTAGTGCATCTCATAGCCACTCATTTTGGTACATAATTAACAGGCTGTTTATTAAATGAAAACATTAATGTTGGTAACTGGAGCATGAATCATTTCTGCTAGTAAAATAATGTAAACGATACTATCATCAATATAATACATGTCAACGATACTATCATCAATATAGGTATATAAGGGAATCAAAACTTTACCGGTCATTATTTTTGTCATTATAAGGAAAGCTATTATTTGTAGCTCCAACCAAGGCGTCCCGAGGAAAAGCCAGTCATAGCAACTATCATTATTTGCGTCAGCTTGGTCTGTGATCTACCAGAACCACTCAATTTATTGGTGTTAGAAGTAATTTTGATAAATCTCGCTAATGAAGCATAGGCCTTTCGCCAATCAGATTCTCTTTTTTGACATGCCTTCACCAGCTTGCCGTTCCCTCTCCCGTTAGTTGTTTATTCAAGCCTGCGGCGATTTTAAGGCTGAGCACTTTTCTAAGCTAAAGTCCCCTCTTATGTCCCTTATCAATTATTGCACCATTTTAAGAGATTATTGGAAATCTCGCGAGAGGCTGCAAAGTTATACAAAAAGTTACAGAAATAGACAGCAACGAAATGCAGAATAATAATAGACTAACGACGGTATGCCTAGTCAATGGTCAGCGAATCGCCGGAGTTAGATTCTAAAGGGCGGCGAAACTCCGAAGAGTGACATATCCCTAGTGATTAGAGTGACATTAATTACTATTCTATGCATCTTGTTACCCATTTTAGTCATTACCTTTATATTTTTGTTTTCGTACATCTCTAGAACGATGTACCTGTCTGACCATTGGACCAGGAATTTATTTTAAGGATATTCGACTCATTTCCTATGGAAATTATAATAGCTGATGATGACGTCTTATTTTTCTTTGTCTGCTTCTTCTCCTTTTCTCTCAGTACCTTCGAGTGCTGGACTTATGTCTCTCCTGTTTCTCTCCATGAATCTTTATCGTTGGAACCATCTTCCACCCATGTCATCACATTACAGCAAGTAGGGCTGACCAAAGTGTCAGAATTTTTCTTTAGGCTACAAAAAAAAGAGTTGTAGTTTTGGTACGAGCAAGCAAAATGAAGCAAAATTAGTCACAGACCTGCATAATTTTTGAAAAGTTCCAATTTCCCTGAAAATTATGCTGATACTTGATTAACTGTATTCAATTTTGCTTTCTTCCTTTAATTGTTGGAACCTTAAAAAAACAATTCTGAGACTTTGCTTAGCACTGCTTGCTCTGTTATGATGGCATGGTCTATATATTATGAAAACAATGAAGGTGGAAAGTGGTTTCAGCCATAGAGATACATGGAGAGAAATAGGAGTGGCCTATGTCCTGCAGTAGACTCGTGAGTGCACTCAAAGAGATTGAGAGAGGAAGAAGACAAAGAAAAGGAAGACCTCATCATTAGCTTTGCATACTTTCTCTAGAAAAACCGTCGAATATCCTTAAACCAAGTTCAGGCATTTTGAAACATTTTATTTCATTTATTATGTTTGGAACGATCAGAGGGAGAAAATGTCAAGCGTCAATTTACATTGCCACATCTTTTAATCAAATCATTATATACTAGAGGTATATCACTAGAGAGGTCAAATAATTACGATTAATTGGATATAATGGATAAGGCTAAACCAAGAACTTTTATACGTATTGTTAATTTGGTACCATATCGCTCTCTATTAGGGTCATTGCTATTGTATCTGAAAACGTTTCCGATATAAACTGCCCTAAACATTGTGCTAGTACGTTATTAACTGTACTCAATATTGCTTGCTCCTGCCAGAACTACGATTCCTTTCATTTTTGTAACGATAGAAGCAATTCTGGGACATTGTTCACCACTGAACGCTATATTATGATGACATAGTTTATATATTATGAAAACAATGTGGCTTGAAGGTGGTTTCAGCGATAGTGGTCCATGGAGATAAATAGAAGGGGCCTATGTCCAGCAGTAGATTCGAGAGTGCACCCAAAGAAACTGAGAGAGAAAGAAAAGGAAGAATAAGACAAAGAAAATGAAGACCTGAGTATCAGCTATTATACTTTTTATAAAAAGAGGGTCGAATATCCTTAAAATTAATTGAAGCATTTTTGGGATAATTTATTTCATTTATTATGTATGAGGGCCCAGATGGAAAAAGTTCCATGCATCAATTTATTGCCATTTATGTTTTAGTTAAATCATTATAATTGCTGCTTGAGGTAGGTATATCTCTAGAGAGGTATAAGAATGTCGATTCAAAACCTAAACTAAAAATTCTTCATTGACAATACCTATTATCCTAAGCCTTCAGCATTTTTCGAAACCAATTTATCGGTATCCTATCAGATGCGGTGTTGTCATTTGCGGTCATAACAATATTTGTACTTGTCGGTGCAGATTATTTGTAAAAATTTTATATAAACAGGACGACAAGGGTGTCAGATGCGATCAACAAATTTATATCTCTAAGGTAGGACGATCGATCAGGAATAAATAATCCAGGCTATAGCAGTACTGATGTCCAAGTAACAAGTGTTCAGGATAATCACCTTCTGTGTCTGGATTAATGTGTTTCTGCACAATCTGTTTAACAAGATTCCCCTATTCAATAGGATGCAAGGATCGGTATGAGCTCCCACTTTATTTACTTCCCACATTTGCTGGATTTCCATCGCCAGCATGGCATATTTGGCCATCTTTTGCTGGGGTTTATTCAGGTCACTATTTATGATAGAGCCTTAAAGACCGTGGAACGAGCTAACATCTATTATCTATTATATGTACACTAAGTCAATGGAAATAGGAGTCCTACTTCTCATCTTTCACTGATGAAAATTCAAATATGTACATATATTATCATTGATTTAAAGCCTGCGAATTTAATGTTGGATTTGATAATGATTCGCCTAATTTATTATAAGTATTAACCCTTCTGCGAGATATTTTCCTCGCTCATTAAACTGAAATAATATTCCTATCACGAATTAACTTCGGCCTTTTTTCATTCTCTCAGATCGCCGAAAGATTTATTGCAAACGACAATTCAGGCGGCAAATATTTAAATGTTTAATTTAAACTTGTTTAATAGTCGTTGGCAACCGAGTTATAAAACTTTTCAAAGTGACTGCGTCTTTTTCTTTCGGGCTGTGATTAAATATTTATTTTTCAATAAACAAGACGTTTTGTTCCAGTTAATTATGTTCGGATTTTTTTTATTTGGGGAGTAGAATTCGGAAATAGATTCATTGCTGAATTCAAATTTGATGATGAATTAGATTGATGAATTGACTACAAAGATGCGACCTCTGATAGTATAGCCATAGTATAGTTTTATGAACATAACTAAATTTTCGGCTTTCATACATTGCTTATTACCACGATTATATATTAATGCTTAAACAACATCTCGAAGCAAATCCATAACAAGGTTTTAATGCAATAACTTTTCATCTTCCACAGTCATGCAATTTAAAACCACTTCAATATTTTGCATCCTTCTCACTTTCACGATAAGCCTAAACTACATACCTAACTGCTATAATACTATTATAGCAAATAATCAAGTTTTATTGATCCATACTTTAACAAGGTACCGCAGTTGTAAATGATTTACTATTGCAGGTATAATTAAGGTTAGCAAATTGAATTTGACTTGGTCTATTTGATTTTTCAGATCTAGTTTGCTGTACTAATTTTGATATATTATATTTACTTAAAGTTGCTGATATATGATAATAGATAGCGTTTGTTTATCTAAGTCAGGACAACTGTAAAGAGAAAATACATTATTTCGGCACTATAATTAGTTCTAATCTTACACCATTTCTATTAGATCGACTAGGCGCATGTTAATGTTATCTATCAAAATGCCGATTTCATTACCCAACAGAATGTCATCGACAGAGCAACTTACGTTAGCCCTATTTTCGACACATATGATTTCTCTGTCAATTAATATACCCGAGGGTATATCCATTAACCAAATTGTTAAACTGATGAAGAAGCTTCATTATTATAACCGATGTACCCTCTCAACATACAGGCAATATGTGCAGGAAAATAGGATTCAGATACATCTTTGCATAACCGCAATTAAATTAAAATGGGAAGATCTATATTATATACCTTTGTGTCGGATTCATTTCGTGGTTGTTCAACCAGGAAAGGCTGGCTAATGCAATACTTAACGGGTGTTGTTTTTTTAAACCAAACATTAATCTAATAAATATCTTGGTGGTTACATACTGTCAATTATATTTATAAATGACACATTTTTTCATTTTTTCATCATCATACATTGCCATTTCTCTTACTTTGGGTCTTGCGTAACTCTCGATTTACCACAAGAAATGCAGGCCACCAACAATAATATCATCGATATATGCGAATATCCATAAAAGTTGTCTATTTAATCAACTATTATTTACTTGACTTGCACAGTTAGATATGGGAAAATATTTATAGTTTAATTTTATAGTACGAATTAAAAAATAATAATGTTAAAAGGCAATAAATTTTTTGAAAACAAGAACGAAGACACCTACGTGCGAACCACCCACTCTGAGCAATAAACTTAACGTTTTCGAACTAGCAGCAGAACTTACATTAGCTCTTCTTGCAACATATATGATTTCCCTGTGAATTGATATACCCGAAGGTATATCTATTAACCAAATTGTTAAATTGATGAAGGAGCTTCATTGTTATCATTCACCTGCCGTCTCAACATACAGGCAATATTTTCAGGAAAATAAGCTTCAGAATCACCTTTGCATAACAGCAATTAAACCAAAATGTGAAGATCTATATTATATGCCTCTGTGTCGGATTAATTTCTTGGTTGTTCAACCAGGAAAAGCTGGTTTATGCATTACTCAACGAGTGTTGCTTTTTTAAAATCAAACATTAATCTTATAAATAGGTTGGTGCTTATGTACCTACTGCCATCTATATTTATAAATAACACATGGTTTTAGTTTTTTCATTATCATAAATTGTCGGTACTCTTACCTCGGTAATTGCACTCTCGATTTACCATAAGAATTGCAGGCCACCAACAATAATATCATCGATATATGCGAATATCCGAAAAAGTTAACCATTTGCATAATGTTAGTTATCAAAATGCCGATGTCACTACCCAACAGAATGTTATCGACAGAACAGAACTTACAGTAGCTTTTCTTTCATCAGATATGATTTCCCTGTCAATTGATATACCCGAGGGTATATCCATTAACCAAATTGTTAAACTGATCAAAGAGCTTTATTGTTATAACCTATGTACCCTCTCAACATACAGGCAATATTTGCAGGAAAATAGGATTCATATACACCTTTGCATAACCGCAATTAAGCTAAAATGTGAAGATCTATATTATATCCCTCTGTGTCGGATTCATTTCTTGGTTGTTCTACCAGGAAAGGCTGGTTAACGCATTACTTAACCGGTGTTGCTTTTTTAAACCAAACATTAATCTAATAAATAGCTTGGTGGTTATATACTGTCATTTATATTTATAAATGGCACATTTTTCCAGTTTTTTCATCAACATACATTGCCATTTCTCTTACCTAGGTCCTTGCATTTAACTCTTGATTTGCCGTAAGAAATGCAGGTCACCAACAATACAATCATCGATATAAGCTAATATCCTTAAAAGTTGACTATTTAATCTACCTACTTATTTATAGCTTAATTTTTTAGTATAACTAAAAAAATAATAATGTTAAAAAGTAATAAATTTTCAGAAAACAAGAACGAAGATACCTACGTGCGAACCACCCACTCTGAACAATAAGCTTAACGTTTTCGAATTATTGACCCTTAAGCGAGGGGCCAACCGCTGATGGTATTTTGGTGTACACTGGCTTGGTATTTTTGGAATTATTTCGGAATTTTTTGGTAATATTTGGTATTATCTGGTAATATTTGGTATTATCTGGTAATATTTGGTATTATATGGTAATATTT